>JANWGL010005978.1:0-10641 GCA_025200755.1 Ceratobasidium sp. C01 | reverse complement strand
ACTCTTAAGCTTTTATTCTCAACTCTAGGCCCGACTGTAACAGCGGCGCCCGAACCATGACCGTGAGGGTTGGACACCAGAACGTAGCTGAGGTGCGGCTCCAACTCGGCCTGGGCAGAACCAGGGTTCCCAAGAGTTGGTGAAGCCGGTGTTTGCTGGTGGTCTGAGGCAGGTGGTCCGGGAGGGATATTGAGAGACAAGTTGAAATGGGCGAAGGGTTGAGTGGACATGTTGGTGGCCAGGTCGGGGGCCGATGAGGGACGATGGTCTGGGGTGACTGACATTTGATCATCAAATCGTGCTGCATCCAGCGCCAGCGTTTGTTGGCCAAAGCTAGAGAATGCGCCTCCAGATGGCTGCCTGGGAGGCATATGCCGTGAGACAGAATCGAAGAATGGCGTATTGGCGCCATAAGAATGGCCATGAGCCTATGATATTGGTCAGTAAACGCCCTAACAATTACAAGAGTGAACTCACGGTGTCCACTTGTGCGAGCATCAATTCACCGCCCATTGGCCCGTCTACTACCCCTATAGATGGGTAAGTTCACTATCGCACTACAAGAACTGCTACTCACGGCGCTTAGCGGAACATGGGTCATCAGGTGTTGAATGAGAGAGTCCAGAGCCTGTGGCTCCCATCGATGAAGTGTTATGGGCAGTGCTCCCACCGGAAGTGTCGTACTGCTGTAAGGAGTTTGTTGTCAACAAATTAATACATTTGTATAAGGTTGTGCATACCATATCCGTGGGCCAGTAACCTTGCTCAACTATCTGAGCAAGCATTGCTTCTGCGGCATCGTTAAGATTCCTAAAACCAGTAGTTAATAAACACCCTGTAGACGTAGACAAGATCCATGTACTGTTCTTGAGTCATAGTGAATTTGTCAAGGAGGCGGATACGTTCGAAGGCAGAGAGTCTTGGGTTATTTAGTAGTGGTATCTCGAAGGGGCGTTTGCGAGTCCTACACATCTCTATTATTGACAAGTGATTCAGATGCATCTTATAACAATCGTCAATGTCCATGCTGTCGTCGGGGTGAGGTTGAACTCAGGTCACATGATGACACCACTTACCTCATGTCAACGCAGCCTAAGCCTTAGATATCCACAAACACATGAAGGAGCGTTCAGAGCCTCGATGTGTGTCTCGTTAAGTATAATGCAGACGCAGGTCATCGTACCTATAATTGAGTTCTCATCATAATTCATATGGAGTGTGCACAAAGCTCACCATCTGGTACACGACCAAGATTGAGTGTGTTGATGTGTTGCTCCCGACCAGCACTCATGCATAGATGGCTGCATGCAGCGTTGGCCTTTGTGCACATTGAACTGATCGTTGTGCACACAGGAGGGAAGTTAGCCGTGGGATCATGCCATGATCCAATTGTGTCACCCTTTGTGTACACGGAGTGTGCCATTTGCTACTCTTGCACAAAGATTCGATGAATTAGGCAAGTACGCATTTATGATTCATAAATACTCACTGTGTCGGACCAAATGCAATCTTCATCACCTCCTATTTCGATTTCTATTCAGGCAATCATGTCAAAGCGTAAACTCGTGGCCGGAGGATACGAAGAGTCAAGCGACAACTTTCAGCCTGATTTGGAAGAAAGCACAGAGCCCTCTTCGAAGCGGCCCCCATCAGTTCCATACACACCGCCTCACCTCACTACCACCTCCAAGTCGGGACCAGGTGCGTTTCGGCTCCCGGCTGCTACCATGCATGCTCGCGGCTCCATCCCTCCAAGTCAACACGTGTCGTTGTCTTTGACCTCATCTAGACGTCCCACCCCAACAATCGAGAGAGCAAATAATGCGAGGGATACGCCTAAAACCCATATAGGTCAGTACCGAGATGCTATGCTTATTGGGACGAGATCGTACTGACCTTAACTTTAGCGGAGGAGCCGGAGCTGGATTCAGTGTGAAGGAGCAGCGTGGCGGCTCTGACCGAGGCGCCCAAACCAAATCTTGGTAAGCACCCAAACTCGCATATTATGTAATATTAACTTCATCCCCTTTCAGAGTCGCACAAGGCGAATAACGGCCGTTCAACCCTTGCTTTAGAACGCCAAATCAACGAATTGGGGGAAACCTTTGAGGACTTCAAGTCCGTCAGCGAGGCTCGTCAAAAGTCCAGCGAGGGAACACTCGCACACATCCTTGAAGCGGTGCAACGCTTGGACAGTCCTGGACTTGATCCATCTGTATCTCGAGCGCCAACACTGTTCTTTGCGTCCCCCTCAAGCCTCGTCAATGCCAAACCTTCCTTCTCCAACCCAACTCCCACTCCTGAGCTCAACACACTTGTCTCTAAGGTTGTATCTGAGGCTCGCAGTCGTGTGGGCAAGAGAAAGGGCGGTGCAGACGATAATAGTTGTAAGGTACGTACTTATTCACACAACGCCCTCGCAAAATCTAACAATACATAGGAGCACGCGCGCAACATGTTCTACCGGATGCTGGGCATCACGGTTGCGTCAGATATTCGTCCATACTTTGAAGACGAGTATGGTGAACCAGATACTCTCCCCGCTCAATTTGTCGACCCCGACACGAAATACTGTTGACCTTATCCTCACTGGAAATCCCCCCTCGTCAACCAAATCGCTTGGATTCCTACATACATTCTCCGGTTCAGATCAACGGTCCCGAACGACAACAGCGAGTTATTGGCCATGCTCCGAAACTTAACCGACGAGCAGATACTCATCTTACTTAATGATGGCCCGTTCAAGTTGGCGTGCGCTGCCTGGTGCAATGCAAAGAAGACAGACCTGGAGGTTGAGGCGATGTGGGCTGTTGCGCGAAGGTACCAACGGTGTGATAGGGTACGTACCATATGCCAATGGTTTAGCATAAACTAACATGATTACGGGTCTGTAGAAGGCCGCAATGCGGGCTATGTATATTTGGACAATTCTTTTGCTTCAAGCACCAGAATGGGAATATCTCTTGCAGACTGGCTATATGCCTCAGGACGAGAGTGACGGGGAGGGCGGACTTGTTACAAAGAGGCTGGAGCATCGAGTGTGATGGGTAAGTATTTCATTACACTAACGTCCCGCATATAATGATAACTTTCATAGGAAACAAACCTGTATGAAGCCATACACGTTGCTGACCACGAAAAAGCTAAGGCTAGGCCGGGCCACTGCCCTCGCCTCCCCCCTTCCAGAGTCGAGCTCGTCAGGCGGGCGATCCCTCACCTCGAGCACAGCATAGGTAGCGGCAAGACAACAATTCGCGTTGCCCTATGTGGTATTAGCAAATCATGGCGCGAGGCGAACTTCGACGAGCTCCAAAAAAACGCTCACCTACTCAATATGAAGGTTCTCGCAAAACCCGACATCTCTTCGTTCCTCACCAAATACCCAATGCCCGATGTTGAAGGCAGCGCCAGCGTCAAGGACGAGCCCAAGCAGGACCATGAAGCGAGCGACTCTGAGTTATGGGCGTTTGGTACCCAGGTGGAAGATCAGTTGGGCGAGGGGGAGACATATGGCCCAGATTACGGGGTGGGCGATACAGACGTTTCAAACATAGGAAATGCACGTAAGTACATTTTCAAACTGTATATGCGATACGCTAATCTTCTGGCAGCACATGTGGAAATAGATCCACTGATTCTTCGCGAGAGTGGGCTCAGCAACGACGATTGCTCAGAGACCAGGGTGTCTACACCATTGAGCACGACCCAAGGTGAGCGCTACATTACACCTCACTGAGAAACTATATACTTATCATATTAACAGACCCCGCTCCTGCTCCCATTGCTGCCTCTGTTGCTGCCTCTGTTCCCGCCTCTGTTTCTGCCCCCGTGCCTGCCCCCGCCCCTGCTCCCCTTTCCGCTCCGACCTCCCATATGCCGCCACCTCCGCCATTGGCTCATAACCCGACCGCCGCTGCGGACGATCAGGCTGTCATCGATGAGACGCCGGTTAAGATAAAGTCTAAGAGGGGGAAAAAGGCAGTGGTCAACGAGGATCCTGCAAAAGTGGGTGAGGTGTCTACGGGTTCGGGTCCCAAGCGGTGCGGACAACCCCCTGGCTCGAAGAATAAGCCTAAGTAGGTATAGGCTACTTGCAATACGATTTGACTTATAATTCGGCGCCAAAGCACACCTCCTGTACATTGTGCGTCAGGAAAAGTGGGATTTTTCATCCATGTAACATCCCCAGTTTCCCCAAATTTTACTGGATTTAACCCTGTTTAAGAGAATTTACAAGAATTTACATGGATTTAAGAAGTTTAACTGTTTACAAGTTTAATAAATTTAGTAAACAGTCTTAAATCTATGTAGATCCTTGTAAATACAGGTGAATACAGACCCATAAGGGTAAATCTAAGTGTAATATAGGGGGGGTACTAAATTTCTTAAACATGTATATACAATTAAATCCATGTGGATACATGTAGATGAAATTTGACCACTTTTCCTGACGTTCTTCATGATGCCTCCAAGTAATCTTGTCGTTGTGTGCGTGCAACAGAATATAACATCTATTCATCTCATTGTATGCGTGACTAAGGCTCAGCAAGCCCAAAAAATCGAATATCATTCTTCCTCCTTGTCAATATCCCTTTCTGGGCTAACACTATCTAATGCGACAGCAACCCAGTACCTTCCGAATGACATAGTGACATCGAATAGAGCGAATGTACCTGAGAAACGCGTTGCAGGTATTGCAGTCAGTCCTCCCAGTTCACCATACTCCCAACTAGACGCTCCTAAACGAGTTGCCCTATGCCGTTCTTACTCAGTTACTGCCTTAAAGTGGCCGAAAAAGTAAAGACTCACCACATGTCCCAAGGGAAACGAGCCTCAATTTGAGGTACTTGAACAGGACGGATTAGCGCGCATATAGCGCATAGATTTATTGCTCCTGGGAACTCGATGCATAGAACCCGCTCAATGCGGACCGGATTGCGTCCATCGATATAAGCGTAACAATACCTTTACCGCTTGTATGCTGATAAGCGCCATACCGAATACCATTGTATTTGACGTAGCTGTGGTTTCGGACCATACCAGTGGGAGCGAGGTAGTGGTTTCGGACCAAACCTGGGCCGAAGATACCAGCATCGGGCCACATGTCTATGCAGAATTGAAGTACTGTCTCGTATATGCCAAGTTCCTTGAGATCTACTGCACGAGACTGTGTCGATAGCCGAATGGGGTCTAAATATGTTGTGTGAAAGCCTACAGTGCTGTTTGCCCAGGAAACGTACCAGTAATCCCATAATGGCGCATATATGCACTTTGGCACTGTGCGATAAACGCCATGAGTGTCCCTCGCTGCTGTGCATGCTCCGCTCCACCCCTTAGCGCTGCAAGAAGATCTCGTAGTACGCTTTCATTGGCTTCTGTATGATGAGGTAGCAAACTCATAATATTGATCTCAAAACATGTATGTCAGTACAAATAGCACATAGTGTAACAAAACATAGGGCGCACAAGGTTCTGAATCGTGGTGTGACTCCACCAACCTCTCATTAGCGTACCTTCCAAAATCCCCCCACTCCTGCCATTATGATTGATACGCGAAACAATGCCGTTGGCGCGTTCCATACCCCACACGTGTGTATTATAGACAGACCCAGATTTAAGCATAGACTCTTCTAGGTGCATTGTATAATGAAAATTCGGTGACAGTTGGACGTTATTGTTCACATAATCGACGCAGAGTGACTCCAACAAACACTGCGCGAATCCAATCTCTGTCGGGGAGATTGAGCGTTTGTCGATTATATTCACCGCGAGACAAAACCGTAAAACTTGTCGATAATGAAAGCGCAGACTTCGGGACGGAAAGCAACCCTCCACGGATGGGCAAGCGTCTGGCTCTCTGATTGTTTGATAATGTTTTTGCCGTTGCTGATGCAAGAGCTTTGTGCGATTGGCCTGGTGCTTGTAACCAGGAGACTTTTGAGTACCACGTGGGACAAAACCTGGGCCGATTGCGTCGCCATCACGGAACGCAAGAAATTGGGGAATGTACAAGATTCGAGAAGTCAGTTTCCATTGGTCGGCTTTGATAGACGTCTGAGTCTGACCAAGCTACACATATACACGTCAGTACTGAACTAATCACATTGAACCAACCAAAGAGAATGCGAATATGCATCCATAGGTGTCTGGGGCTAAAGCCCTCATAATTGTGGGTCTCTTTGAACGCTCAGTAGCGACATAACGTCTGAGACCCCGTGCACTCAGAACTGCTTGCCATCATATGGGTATATGCGCTCCAACAGACACACCTACGAGCAAAGGAAAAGCTCTCGGTTATATACATACCTTTGGGGGCAACCGCTGAAAATTCTTCAGCATCCACATTGTACTCCAGCAATTGTTGAAAATCAGTTGGGGTTCTTGATTGTTTGGGCGACGTCTATTGAGGATCCCGGGGCCGACTAATACCTGCTTGAAAATCCAATTCATCGCCCCAAGATAGAGCAGATGCATTGCATCTAGCGGCGACGAAGTTGAAGTGTGCCATCCTGGAATACGATGGAGCCCAGTGAAGCGATTGCCCATCGTGTTGAACAATGCTCTTCGATCTTCAGGTGAAGGCAAAGCTTTCCACCTGTAAACGTTGTTACGCTCTTGCTGCGGATCTCGAAATACAAATCCTGACAGCAGATAGACATTAGAGTTAATAAAGATACTAGCAGGGTACGTACCATCGCGCCTGAAACCAAATGGTACCGAAATTGAGGACAAACGGGAGTGACAGTAAAGGCAGAAATTCAATTCGGACTTGACACCAGCGCCCCCACCCAATTTGATGTGCGCAAACAAGTCAGCAATGTGCTGCATAGGTTCACCATGTACTAGCTCCTCCTGGTATATAGGAGGATCCCCTCGTCGAATAACCATACGAACTCCTATTTCAACAAATACTTAATGCGTTAAAATCAAGCCCAGTTCCCGTGCGTACCTTGTTTAAGCTGTAATAGCTTGTCAATTAGAGGCTCTAGCATCTGGTCGAGCCCATAATCGTTCGGCTCATTAGGTCCAGGCATCACAATGGTTAATGATATGTTCTCCCGCAGGAAACGCATGTGCCTCGGGAGATTGTTGATTACAAGGTAACAGGCGCTGACAGAGTAGTTCCCCTCTTTCGTCGCCTGAAACCTAGAATAAACCTTAGCAATGAGCGTATACTGTATGCTGGTAAAAGATACTTACCAATCTGTATTCAAAGAGAATGAAAGTCCGAATGGTAAGCTTACAAACCTAATCAGTGGGTCAAGTACGCTTTTGTCAACTATATCTCCCGCGATTGGGTCCACACTTTGCTCAAGTCCCGCAAGTGTCGACTGCCATCCCCACCCTTCAGATAAGTCGCCTATCGGCTTGTCTACATCTACAGTATTCATCCAATCTTCTCTTGTGATCGGCGCTGACAACCCCTGATCGCTCTCGCCGTTTCGCCAGTTTTGCATCAACTCTGACATCCCAGGGAGATTTAAGATGTGTCGGAGCCAGGCAATTGGCGAAGCGAAAGGATATGTCATGTGAGAGACTCTTTGCCGACTCCCGGACGTGAGTTTACACAACGTAAATAGAGTGCCCTCGCAGTTCTCATTGATACAAACGTCGTTATCGGCAGTGGCAATGTACTCAGGCGAGTAGCATTGCCGACAGATCGGACAGAGTGTAAAAGTTGTGATGATGCCATTAGTATTAGCCCCAAGGCGACCCTCAGCTGTGCCAATTGTCTGCACCATATTAGCAATATCCTCTGGGCTGACGTTCGGATTAGAAGCAATAGTGCGACGAGGTGCTCTCAACTGATGCTTAAGCGCTCGTTGAGTTGCCCCGTAGACGGTTTTTTGAATGAATGCGTCGATATATGCATTACAAATGAGTTCGTGTTCCTCAAACGCTGCACAGGGAGCCGCAGCGTCCCCTCCGTCTTCTGGATCCTCTTCGGGTAGGGAGACAAGTTCCTCATCTAGTTCAAGCTGAAAATGGGGCAGCACAGCTTCGGGCATCTGATATTCGTCATCAGGTAGCCCAAAATCCTCGTTATACATTGCGTTATCAGGATCGAATTCTTCTGGCTCGATGTCGTCCTCATTAATGCCGAATAGGTAACGGTGGTCATGGCGCTCATTGGGTAGATCATCCAGCAAGCGATCGAAAGGGTATTCGTGCTCAATATCAATATCAATATCAATACCATCCATTTCATATGCATCGTCCAATGCATCATCTTCATCTGACATGGGATCGGACATATGGTGATTGTGCAGAGATCCGCGTGATGTAGCAGCCTGCGGCGGACTAGACGCGCGTGCATTATATCCAAATGCATCATCCAACTCATTGCTTATCAAAGAAGCAGATCGAGCTGGTGGAAGAGCTGGACTAGATGAAGGAGACAGCTGGATTGGAGGGCTACTAGGACTATCCATTCCATCGATAGTATGACTCCTGGATGCGCTAGGGGGGTCTTGACATGGATATCGAGTACAATGGTCATCAATGGTGTGTGGTTTCTGTTTGATTTTACCGCAGCACCTTACACAATGACAATATGCGGGAAGCTGTTTTTTGTGATGCTTCCAAGAGGTTAGAGGTCTTACTAAACATATATAGGTATATGTAGCTTACTTGCCGGGATCTGTCCGCGGCTGGCCCAACGCCTTTGAGACCGCTCTGCATTCCGTGAGTACAACAGAAAAGAGCGCAACCGGGTTATGACTAGTTCGCTATATGCGTGGCGGGAGTTACTAAGTGAGATTTGAACAAGGGCACTGTCAACAGCCTAATCAGCACGGGCAGAGAGCCGCGTGTTCATTACTCGAAGTGGTCTTCTGCTAGCACTTAAATGTGTAGTCACCTCTCCTAAATAGGTAGTTATGATTATTACAAAGTTGATACACGAAGCAATTGCTTTATAAATTGTTCCGCAACACAGACTTCAGTACTTTCGGCTTCGGTTACTAGCTGGGTTGATGCTACGCCATCCGTAAAGACTAAATTAGCAAAACCGGCAAGTGATTCAGGGTTTTGAAGTACTTCCAGAGCTAATCTGACTTCCTCCTAAGCCCTCTGAAGCTCTCTGAAGCTCTCTGAAACCTCTAGGGTGTTTTGAGGTGCTAAATCAACATGGGGTTAGCTTTGAAGTACTTCAGAGCATTTGTCGGTTTTGCTGATGCCCCCTACTGGCCCTGGGGATCGTCGAGGCACAAGTGCCCACTTGCATGTTGAGGACTGCATCTCACTTCTTCTTTTCTTTTCTTTTGGGAGAACATGACCTAAAATCCACTATGTGTCCTAAATCTTGAGATTTCATCCCAATTTTGGGGGTAAAAAGGTTTATCTTAGTTTGTAACAGCATAAGCGCCAGAAGAGAGTGAATCATCAACAATGTCACGTGTCCCAGCTTTTTGGGGGCTTACCACTGCTAGCCACGCTGGCACCTCATACCCATCTAATTCTTGGAGGCCCTTGTTGATCACCCAACCATGGCGCAAACTGTTTGCAGGCCTGCGATTGGCCCCTCGTTTGTGCCTCGCTCTTATTCTGCTCGTGGAACTTATGCATTATACCCTTCGATGTTGGACAGACTGCATTTTCCTTGGGACAAATCTTTTGCCACTACCAACGTTGCTGCAGACATGCTTAGCTGGGATGATCTGTGAAGTGAGAGCTTGATGCCGCTGAGCAAGAGGTAGTGAAGGTCTATCATTGGGGTCTACTTGTTGCTGCCTATGAGTTCGCTATCTTTGCCAATACCGCTCCCGGCGACTGTAGACCTAAACTTCTAGCGGAGCGCGAGCTTGTGAGTGGTGCGAGAGGGTTGGTGAGGCCGAGCGCGCAGAAGCCGAGGCAACTGCAATAACTACCCAGGGTCAAAAGCGCATGGCAGCACAGGTTCAATCAGGCGTGTGAGAGGACATCGATGTAGTGGAAGTGTCGACGCCGAAGAGAGGCTAGGGAGGGGCAAAGGCTCACCACGCAAAACACCTGCTCAACAATTATCAGAGCTTACGGAGCGCGATTTGTATGTGCTCGTGTAGAGGTTGTAGCGGTGGGGCAGTATTCGGTTGCGGTTAGCAGAGATTGTAAGTGGCCGTTTGATTTCGGTTCCGATTCCAGTGTCTATTTTCATTACTAATTATAATTAAATCAGGTGAAAGAACCAGCCTAGCAAATGGGACCCTGAGCACGACGCCGCGCTGTTTACTGGTGCATGGAAACACGGCTTCAGCAATTGGGAGGGGATGCAAGAGGACCCCCGACCAAGCTTGTTGGGCAAGTTTTTTCTGAGGCAAAAAAGGACCAGAAGACCTAGGTCAAACGCGATCCATCTTGTGCGTCGAGGTGACTATTTGCTCGAGATTTTGTGTGAACATGGCGGGAAGACCAAGTCAAACCAGTCAAACCTCACAGAACGCAAGGATCCGAAAATTTCTGTGCCGTCTCATCCTGTGTCTCCTGCGCCGAGTGTGGGTATGGTCCCTCTGTGAAACGATGGACGAGCCTGCGCCGACGGCAGTAGCAGAGCACAGGGCACGGTGAGAGCGCCTCCCCGTTTTAAGGGGCTTGGTTTGCATGCTTGTGACCAACGGCGCTACCGACCTTACCTCCACGTGCAGCAACATCTGGAAATCTGTC
>JANWGL010005975.1:0-12284 GCA_025200755.1 Ceratobasidium sp. C01 | reverse complement strand
TGCTCGCGCAACCCTCACACTGTGGCAGGGCTGCCGGACGGAGGAGTCCATCAGCAAAAACAAAACGCTACTAATTTGAACGAAACAAGTACGTACTGTCAGATGCTCAAACTGGAGAAATCTAGACAAAGCGCGTAAGGTGCGTCTGAGACGAGAGTGAGAAACGTACATATATGCAGGGGGAAAACGTACGTACCCGCACAGCTGAGGTAGTCAACCGAGGGGCAAAGTATCCGGAGAGGGTAAATATACAGGTAACACAACCGGCGATCCGAAGTAACATAGTGACACGACGCGACGCGACGCGTATATCCCCGAATAGGGGTGTGAGTGCCTTATTGGGACGGGCGCTTAGCTAAGGACCACACAGCACCACATAGACCCCGTATGACACGTACCTTGTTGAATCTACTTATTCGTACTTATCAGGGGTCTAATGTGTTGGGTGGCTAATCCGCTACAGTTCAATAAACCCTGGTTTAGTAGAGTTAGCAAGGTGCCCCGTCGAATTGGTGGCCGCTTTTTGCTGATACCCGCCCCTCGGTATGAAGTGTGGGGATTGGGGAGATGCTTGGGCGGATGGCAGAATGGCGTTGCGAATTGCAGTCAACTGACGGAGCGCCTCAGCAATTCGACAGCGGGCTATGAATTAACAGTAACCAAAGACACGTATTGGCTGAACACAGAACGCGAAATCAAAACTATGAATGACTTGAATGTCAAACCTTTGTAGCTTCGGAAGTCTCTGACTTAGCAAGTGTCCGTCAAACGACAAGCAGTAGAAGTTAGAGATCGCGAATCGAATGCAGAAACAGTTCATTTTAAAATTTACAGCATTTCAGACCAGTGACCAGGTGTCGTTCTATCTATATCATCCGCAATGAGACCCGCTATTCAGCTATTTATTATACCAGGACGGCAACTATATGCATGAGGTTGTATCTTTAAATTCCAATGTCTTACACGTAGCGTGAACGGAAAACGATGAGTAATTCCAATCTATCATTACAAACGACACTCACATAATTTGGCACCGAGAGCTACAGTATGGAGCTAGACAACACCTCGCGCACACTGTGTGGGCGTCATTTGGTTTCATCCGGGTCGTAACTACCGCACAGCGAGGATTCGAACACGTCACTAGCCCAGGTATGTCACCGACATCCACCGGGCGTAGCTTGCGCCAGGCATTAAACGCTTCAACAATATAATGCCCGTGGACCTTAAAAGGCAGGAGATCTTGACGTAAGTGCCACAAGTAGTCGAATACTTTTTGCCAGTTCACAGTCGAGGCATCAACCTGTTTAGCAGTCACTGGTATTGGTGTAGTTAGCGACTCTAGATAGTGTAGACTGTCGATGAACGGTTCCCACGCATCAGGAGCGGCGTCTGAGGTACTGTAAGCCAAGATCTATGGTTAGATTATTCTGGGAATGAACTTACCTTCCCGTGTAACCAGCATTAAAACGCGACCAGCAAGGCCCAAGATATCCTCCTCCAATAGCATTTGCACAAATAAGAATTGGCCGGACCGCGTAGTTATAATATTCCCCGTGATCCTACGCAAAAACGTCAGAGAATTACAGTGCTTTCACCCACCAGGCATCACTCACCTAGACGCATAGAACATATCAACCGCATACTGTCTCAGAATTTTGCGCTGAAAAGGTGGAGTTTCAATATGACGTTCGCGGTCAAACGCCATCCACAGTCGATCCAGTCCAGCTTTGACCACAACCGCTACGCAATCCTGCAGGTCTTTACTAAGTAGACTTTCGACGTGCCGGTGAAGAAGATGCGAGATGTCCACCGTCACGACGTTTAGGTCTGGAGGGTTGAGTGGGGACATCAGCTCGGCGTAAGCTCGTATCATATCGCGGGCATCCTCCGGATCGACACGATAGTCTCTGACCATCTCGTGCTGCTGTATTTTAGCCTGAACGCGTATACAAAGTTGACGTAAGGTCGCGCGTTCCATATCCGCAACGACGTAGCATCGTAACAAAAGGTCTTGCATGAGTATCCAAGCTTTCTTGTGGCTGAAAAAGGCAACTACCATTCAGCTAAAGGGGGGAGCGTCCAGAAAGCCACTCACCTAGGAGTACACGAGTACATCTTGATCTCGCATAGAGTAAACAGGAGCACCTCCAGACCAGGCAGTAAACCACGACCCCTAAGAATCATCATCGCACGGCGGTCCCTCCAAAGCACACGCACTAGAAAGTCGACATCGCCGTAAAATAATCCTCCAGCCAGCGCAAGCGCCTCGTTATGGGGCGGCTCGCATCCTAGTTTCTCATATACAACCTTCAGGTTACTTTTGCGCAGAGCATCCTCCAACTGTTGTAAAACCACCTGACCGAGCTTGTTTGACGCTTCTCGACGACTCATGTTGGAATCCATGCTAAATAGGAAGTCATTGAACGTCTCGCCATGCAACAGTGTTCCAATACAGGTCATCCGAATGATATGTCTGATACAGAGGAACCCATAATAATAGGTGAATATCTGTTGTGAGTAACGCAAAAAATGTTACGTAGCACTTGCAGAATAAACGTAAAAACTGCTCACGCTGCCTTTTTCCAATTCTGAATACCGCCGAATGGTCTTCATTAATATCGCAAGTGAACGATTTCCGTGCTGAAACCCAATTTTGTGCATGTTCTCGCTCACGGCTAGCATAGTCTCGAGCAAAGAAAGCGGAATCAGGCCGCCATGGGCTAGAGTAGTTATTTCGCGGGCAGATGTATAGTTGTCGAAAGCAGTTTCAAGACGGTTGTTAAACGTAGGGATATAATGTTTCATGTTTGGACCCCATTGAGGGTGTGCTCCGTCCATAGCGCAGGGCCTAGAGTAGTCGAGACACCTAGCCGGTCCGCGGTGAGACCTCCAATATGCGAGGTGGAATACCAGCGCCGAAAGCCAAGACCACGAGAAAGAACTCGTTAATCCTGAGTATCAAACGTGTTTAATTAATGGTGTTAGGGTCTGATAGAAGAACTTCGGCAAGATGGTGGTCAAGAAGGACGGACCTGGGGGCACGTGGCTCACGCTCAAGTCATATAAACCAAATCGAGTACTTAAACACTTTCAGTCACTTTCCACAAGCTTTCTCGACGGCAATTCAATGCCAAAGTTTCTGGGACTATAGCTATTCGTCTGTGACGGCCTGTCATCGATTTGGAGCCAAGGAAAGTTCTCATAAAGGGGTCATAAAAATCATACAAGATTATCCACACCAAAAAGCATATCGAACGCGCTATTACCCACTCCACTCCACATCCTTCCCCCAGTCCACTTTCCTGAAGCTTCCCACCCAAACACGAACCCAAATCCCACTCAAACAGCACTCGAATGCCGTCTCTCCCCAGCCTTGGCCGCACTCTTCCGCCGAACCCCACCCGCGCCATGCGGGACGTACTCGTCATCCGCGTCTTCCTCATCCACTCCTTCTGCATCAAGGTCTTCCCATGCTGTGGTTACTGGACGTCGTCGACGAGCAGGTCGAGTCGTTACGCCTGCGTCCATGTTCGCTGAATCGGCTCGGGAGGATACGGATTCGGATTTGGAGGTGACGGATTCGGATTTGGTGGTTGAGGGGAGTGCGTCGAGGAGAGGTGGCATAGGGGAGTCCGGGGATGGAGAGCGGTCTCTGGTTGTCGATGAGGATGAACGAGGTTTTATTGCGGGTAGGGAAGTGCGGGGGCCGAAGCTCGTCGCATCTGGCGTCGGCTTGCGCATTTTTCTGTGCAAGCGACAATTCTATAGTGAGTATTTGGAGGCAAATGAAAAGGACTCACGTGTTGAGCTTAGGCTCCGCGTAGTTCACACTCTTCCGTGCGCGCCGTTCCCGTCCTCCAACAGCTGGATCCTCGTCGGCGATGCTACCAGGAATTGGTGTTAGTCTGCCAGAACCGGTTGTAGGCGTCGGTATGAGCGTCCGACTTCGAGGCTTGGTCTTGTTGACAGCAGGGGTGCCTACATATCCCATTGAAACTGAAATATATATGTTAGTAACATCCGATATTAAGACGAGATTGGCTTACCTGGTTCCTCCTCAACAACAACAACAATCTTCTCCTTCTTCTTCTCCATCTTCTGCACGACGGTTCGTCTGGGCGAGTTCGTGACGTCCCGTAACTTATCGGCGCTACCCAAACCGCGCGGTCGGGCGTGCTGGAGTTGTCGAAGCACCTCATTCTCCTCGTCCACATCGGCAAGGTCGTTCTCGTCTCGGACGTCGACGATGACACCGACAGAGTTGATCGCATCGTCGGGCTCGCTCTCCACGAGCTTTCTTTTGCTCCGTTTGGAATCGGATTCGGAAGACGATGGTTTGGTGTCTACACGCTCGATCTCGAGGTCTTCCGCCGGACTGAGCTCCCGGCCAGGTTCGTCCTCAAGCTCCAACGCAGAGGAAGCAGCCCCTCGAGCCAATAGTCCTGACTGTCTCCTAGCCGGTCGACGTGCTTTAAGCTCCACCACCATCTCCTGTTGGTACGTAGGCGCAGGCACACGATGCGCACCAGGCGTAGGTCGTTGCGCGGCCACGCGCGCATGATGCTCCATTTCGCTATCCGAGTCTTCTGCCATCCCTCCGCCGGAACTGCGGCGGCGGCCGTAAGGTGTCTCGGAGGATTCGACGACGGAGGCGAATTCAGGGGGACGAGCAACAGGGAGACGGGTACTAGGTGTTGGATGGACAGGGCCGGATATGCGGATGGGAGCTGTGGCAGGGCTGCTGGATGGAGGCGTTGGTATAGAGTGTGGAGATTGGGGTGACGTTTGTGTGGATGGCAAGATGGCGTTGCGAATCGCGGTCAATTGGCGGAACGCCTCGGCAGTCTGGTAGTGGGCGATGAATTAGCAGTATCCCAGGACACGTATTGCATGGATACGTACCGCTGCCTCGACCAGCGCTACTGTACGCGGGTCGCGCCCCTTTCCATTCCGCTCCCGCCTAAGTTGCGCAGCTAGACTAATATTCGCCGTTCGCAGCCGAAGATTCTCAACCTGCAGCTTAGACAGCTGTACATTGAGCTCCTCTATTCGAATAGACAACGTCGAGTTAAGCTTGGTGACGTGCTTGTTCACCAGCAGATACTTCTTCTTGACTGCTCGCAATTAGCTCAGAATTATAAACCTAATCATCTAGACAAAGGACTTACAGTTCTCAAACTCAAGCAGAGCATCGTTTTGGGCGGCGTACATACGCGACTCGCGCCTTGAGGCCATTGCGGCGAGGGGTCGGTGGTCGGGGGCGGCGATCTTGAGGTTCAACTTCAACGCGTTCGATCACGTGATACTAAGGCTTCTTCGATCACGTAATAAGCCTCTTTCGCAAACAAATCCCGCACAACGAGCGCACACTAATTCATAAATTACCCAAAATAAAAGACTGCTGACCAAATTCTTATTGAAATCATCGTAATATACATAAAGAAATCACCACGCAAACACTTCGTCGAAAGAGTTGACCTGGTCCCCGTCCACCTGCCCAGCACCAGTGCCGATATACTCCACAACCGCCTGCCTGACTTCGTCTGACATGCTTCCGCTTCCTGAAACCAAGAACGCGACTCGTTCGCCATCTGGCAAACCCTCAACGCTAGTTTTGACAGTGTTATACAGATTTGGTCGACCGTGCGTGACGGCTTGCTTGGCGTCGAGCTCGGCGGCCTGGCCCCCAGTGTAATGCAAACGCAGTTCGACGTTGTCCGGCAAGTTCGAGAGCGAGCTCCCCACGACAGCACGGATGAAATCGGCTTCGCGCGCACTCCAGACGACGACCAAGCGTTTCGTCTTCATCTTGCTCGGCGAATCGACAAAGGCCTGGATGTACCCGAGGATAGCGGTAATCCCAACTCCTCCCGCGATTAGGACCTGGGTCTCGTACATATGAACTGGTTGCGGATGTCCATAGGGCCCTTCGAGGAGGATCGGCAAATTCATCGGCCCACGATTTGCTCGTACCGCGTCTCGGATACGGGAAGTCGCACCATCGTAGGCGCGGACGATCATCGTGATGCTCGGCCCAGAAGGCGTAAACGACGGGACCGAGTCAGTCTGCGATTCCTTCTCGGCGTCTTTGGTCGACTGTTTCGTGAGCTCTGGCGATGCACTCTCGACGTCTCCCCCGCCGACAGACCAGGTCGCGATGGAGAAAGGATGGTTCTCCCATGGCTTGAACAGTGAAGAGAAGTGGACGAAGGCATACTGCCCAGGCTGAGCGGATAGAGCGAGACGAGTAGGTATAGTAAATTTGATAAGGTCCGTCCCTCCAGGAAGAAGCTCAGCGCGAGCGAGTGCGTTAGGCTTGCGGGTGATAGCAGGCCAGCTGAGATACAGCATGCGAAGAGAGCGAACGATGCGATCGGCACCCCAGATCCCGAAGGTGACGTACCTAGAGTGCAAGCGTCAGTCAATTGAATATTGTTAGGAAAGAAGGGTGCTTACAGCCAGTTCTTGTACCCGTACTTGTTCGCAAACCTAAAGTCCATGTGGTACCAACAGCCAGCGAGACTGATAATCCCCAACGCAATATGCAAGACGATAAAGAGCTCGTAAGACCGGTGACGAACTGGCCACGCAGCCAGTCCAACCATCAAACACAAAGCAACCGTTCCAGTAAAGCCTAATCAAAAACCTATAAGCTCACAAATCCACGAGTAATAGAAGCTCCACTTACCCCATCTCATATACGGCATAGTCCCCTCGGCACGGAGGGTCGCCCAATTCCCCTTCTCCCAGTACCACTGAATCGTCCATCCAACCGAATGCACCACAGCCTGAAACGCACACACCCTCGCTACCCAGCGATGAATCATCAAATACGTCGTCGCCGTCATATTCGTCAACTTGACAAGAGGGTTGTTCCGCGCGCTCAATAAGACGGTGAGAGGAAGGAGAGCGAAGGAAATGACTCCAGCGCGATTAGCGACATAGTTGTTGATTTCCATTTTGCGAGAGCTGTACCAGGTGTTTGGTTGGATGGATTTGATGCCGACGGCGAGGAATATGATGTTGAGAGCGAAGAAGAGGAAGAGAAAGAGGGCGGCGAGGCGGGAGGGAAGGTACCCCAGAGAGTGGAGGATAGGTTGACGATGAGAGGCGTTGAATAGGGCTGGTAAGACGAGGTGTTTCTTGAACCAAGTCATGGTCGTCGAGCTGCGCCATGAAGCGGTCGAATGAGGCGCATAAAGCTTCGTGAGGACCAGCCATTGTGCAGCGCCGAGCATGCAACCCGCAACCACTAACACGATCAGGATATATCTATCCGAAAGCAGAATGAGCTGATTTCGCGTAATTATAAAACGCACAAAATGCTCACCCAGTCCGAACGTGCCATCGTTCTACGTACGAGAACGTCTGCTGCGTCCCATACTCAAGCGAATAACTCTCATCGCTGATGCGCACCGTCGAGTTCAAAACCTCGAGATCCTCGGAGACGAGCGGAGGCTCGACGGAAGGGAGAACGCTAGCGTAGGATGGCCAGGCGATCTTTCGATTCCCTTGAACCCAGTCCCAGTAGTGGAGGATCTCTTTTTGCGAGGCCGACGTGCAGCGAGAGGCGATACACCATGCGACGGTGGAGAGATATGGCACGTTTTGAGCCTGGCAACCTGCGAGGTCAAGAGCTGCAGCGAAACCACAGATCGGTGAGCAAATATAAAAATGAGCGATATAAAACGCTAAAATAACTCACATGTCCCGTGATGCTGCTTCGTATCAGGCGTACAGTCGAGTTCAAACCCGTCGATCACGCCATTACAAGCTTCGCCGCAGCCAAGCTGGAAAATCGCAAACGCAGGAGTCGCAAGAACGACACAGAGCAACGGAGACAACTTCATCTCGAGCGAGAGAGGAGGCAAGTCGAAAACAAGAGTCGTACTCAGAAATCCCAGTTAACCCCCCAGTTTAAGAGCCCAGAGCCCAGCGACCAGTCTCCGTCCGAGAAAATCAAAACGTAAAGTTCCAGGAACAGAGGACAAAGTTCGGAGCGGTAACCCGAGTGCCAAGAAAAAATCCGAATCATGTGTAGCACATTGAGAGGGCGAAGCGTCTAGATCGCAGAGAGCTGGCCGGAGGGGCGAGGTCGCGATCGGAGTTACGGTCGCTGCGTGAGACAAGGAGTTCGGAAAGAATCAGATGCAATCTAGCGTGAGCGCGATTCTGCGGAGGCTAGCTCTTTAGATAAGAGGCGAATTTCCTTCGTGTGCCGATGAACGAGAGATCGGGGGGCACGAGCAATGAGCAGCAAAGTGGGGTTCTACGTCGAGCACAAAAGACTCATAATGACCCATGAGACCGACGAGGAAACTTCATAAAAAGACATGAAAGACATGAAGGTACTCGATATGAGCAAACGGTACTGGGATTCCAGAACAGGCGGTCGTTGACGGGAGTGGAGTGAGGCTTTAGCGCGGATGAGCAATTTGTGCCATCACGTGATTCCGTGACGCCGTGAGCGTCTGAAGTCCTATGTTGGCTTCTACTCTTCTCCGCCTGATTCTCCCCCCTTTCTTAGTGTTCTTCATTCTAGTAGCATCTCAAAATCCGCATTAAAAATACGAGAGTACCATCGTCTGATCCTCGAAGACGCATCAGTATGTATGTATATCAGCAATCCCCTCAACGATTGCACAGAAACGCGCACCTGGATTCAACGCACTTATACCCAGCTGAATAATAGGAAATTGAGGTAAAAATCAAAGCCCAAATACTGAAGCCTAGTAGATAAGCTTTTTTTTTGGAAGGTCGTGGCACTGCACAGCCTATTATCTCCACAGCGTTAACGATACGAGCCAGTGCAATATTTCAGTTAACAAAGTAAATAAAAGCGAGTAGACAAGACACAAAGGAGACATAGTCAACACAGGGAGGAATCCGGATGGAATAACTATCTAATATTAGCACTCCACCTCGATGCTTCCCGACCTGTCGGTTGCGTGTGGCCTGCAGCCCAGCCACTGAAGTCCACCATCGTTGACCGGACCGCGCCGAGAGCCCACCGCCATCATGTTGGAGGTGGGTTCATATCTAAATGTCTGTGTTCCGTCAAGCATGTCGGTGCCATAGACGGTATTGCAACTCAAGACGAAAATAGTGCCAGCCTCCAACCCAGTCGAATTAAGGTCAACTAGGACTTGTTTTCCTAGACGTAAAAACCGATATTAAATCATTGTGAGATGAACATAGAGCTTCTAATACTAACCAATGCAGGTCATGAACCTATAATCGATGGCTTTACGCCCGTCCCAAATAATCGTCTCCGTGTTGTTCGGATCGCGAAGTTGGGGGTAGATGACAATGCCGACGCCTTGGTTCATACAAAGGTAGTAACTGATAGGAAGTGGAGAGCTTATTACTTGAACTTGGGGATCTGGCATCACTGAGTGGTGGCGAAAAGGTAATTGACGTTTGTCTTGCCACCACGTGAACCCACGCCACCGAATGATAGTCACGAGCAAACAATGGATTGGTCGAGATTACGGAATCATCGCGCTTGCAGGTAAGCACCTTAATTGTGGACTTATAGTCGGAATACGGGGTGCCCCGCCACTCAAAACTCACCCAAATGAACCTTCAAACGCTTTATTAGGAGGTTAAGAACAATATCTGTGCTGCTTTTAGCAAACTGACTAATTGCAAATATATAACTGGTCCCTACTTCCAGGCTTGAAACGCTTTCCTTAGGATTCTAGTCAGGACTTGTGGAGATAGTCCATTTCAGCTAGGGCAAGATTATGGTGACTTTGAACATATCAGAGAAGTCCATGGACGTCTCACCAACATGAAGCTAAGAGTCTTTATAGCGCCGACGAGACAACTAATGGCGGTGTACGACAAGAAGAACTGAAAGGCTGAGCCCGATGTCAGGTTCCGGGTAAGCTCGTTCGTACCTTGACGTGCGAGGATAAAGAAGAGCACTAAAACGTTGGGTGCCGCGAAAAAAAATCATGTTCAGTCCAATTCATTTGATTCGACCCGTTGTCCCAGAAAAAAAAAACAGAACAAGGTACCGAAAATTACATGCCAATAATATCCAGACCAGCAGCCTCCCACCTCTCGAATCCACCGCCCAATGCAAACGCATTCACACCTGCCTTCCGAAGAATGCTACACCCGACATACGCTACCTCCTCGTTATACGAAACCAACAGGACGCTCTTATGAAGGAGCCCCTTCGCCTGCGGGACTAAAATTTCATTTAGCGTATTCCACAATCCTGCCAACGTCTTCGGACATTTGAAAGGATTCGTCATATCTTCACACCGAATATCCAGGTTCGTTGACCCAGCTATATGCGCTTTGGAAAAATGCGCCTCAGAGCGCAAGTCGATCACGACAGCATGTGCTTGGACGGTCGATTTGCGGAAATCTCGAAGGTCGTCATCAAGCTCGGTAGGTTCCGCTGGAGGAGTTTGGAGGCCGTGTGCAGGGTAGAGTATACGGAATGCTGTTTGTGGAGAGACGATCCAGTCGACCCCATAAGAGTATAGATCGGATGTGAGGAGTTCGGTGTTGTGAATTGGCGGAAAGCTCTCGTCGCCTAGTTTGGTGAAATAGTCGGAGATATACTGATACGGCTGGTCGCAACAGATAAACGCGCCTAAGGTTCTTTGTGCTTAGCCACAAGCGTTACGAGGGATAGAACGTAACGTACAATAAACCGACCCATCGGTGGCACGTAGCGAATCGAGTTCGCCGCTCTGCTTGGCTTTGTCCAGGTATTGATACAGACCCTGTAATGAGAGCCCCGAACTCGGACCGACGAGCAGCCCTTGTCGACACAAATCGAGCGAGATGCGATACGATTCGTAGGAGGACACGTGCTCCGCTGCGTCGATGACTTCTTGCCAAGGCAGATCGATAGTCTGGACGAGGTCGATTGGGCGTGGCCCAGGAACGCGGTCACCTGGTGCGGTGAAGACGCTTGGGGGAACATTCAGTATATGAAGTGTGGAGTCGGAGAGGCTTGACTTACCCTAAGTTGATAATATCGGGCTTGACCGATTTCAGATAGCTCCCAGTACCGGTCATGGTGCCTGTGGGGCGGAATCAGTGTTAGCGTGACGAACGCCGGAAGTGTATGAAGAGTCGACAGACCCGATGTTCCAACTGCTGCGGCGAAAACGCGAATTTTGGGGAGCTGCGCATGGATTTGGGGGCCAGTCCATCGAACGTGTGCCTCAGAGTTCTGTATATCCAAGTTCTATTCAGCAGAATTAGAGGTGAACGACGAGGGAGACAACTACCTGAGGACTTGAATATTGGCCGGGGTTATACCAACCGGGTTTCATGCCGTCTTGGATTGCCGCGAAAATGCCTCCGTTGACGTCTGCTGGCTCGACTTGAGCAGGACCACCGAAGAGCGTTCTGCAAAACGTTGTCAGCTCGAGTCATATTTGCCGAGTAAGAAAGGAAGTCTTACAGGTCGAGCCCCTAGTTGAAGTTTGTCTCAGCGAGCGTTTAGAACTCAATGGACAAAAAGACTCACAAAGAAACGCAAAAGGTCCATCTTTTGGCTCGAGGTCTTGTTGGATATGTACGCTCCCACTTGGGGACCGCCCATAATTCGGGATACAATTCCAAGAGAGATGGCGGTATTGCCTGACGAGTACTCGACGACCCGCTTAGTGCTGCCATTGATATGACCGTACTCAGAAGCACGCATGAGCATATTTAGCGCTGGAGGTAGGATGGTGAGCTATAACGTAACGTGATTTGTTTGGAGGCAAACCTGGTAGGGATTTGACGTTTCCGGCAGGTAGGAGAGTGAGCATCTTGGCATAAATCCGAACGCCATCATCGACGAATGGGTGGTCGGGGAGCTCGACGAGCTGATGAAGTTCATAACCCAGAGCTGTTTAAACAAATGGCCAAGCAAACGCTAAAATTACTCACGGGGAGAGGCGGGTTCTTGTCGGGGTTGTAAAAGTCGAGCAGAGCGGTTTTGCCAGAGAACACATTCATATTAGTTTATCACGGAGTGAATAGTCGGAAGTACGAGGGACAGAGGGTGTGGTAGTGTGTTCGAATCTCTGGCTACGACTCAGGTTTTATAGCTCAGAAGATAGTCACCAGACACCTAGTAGTTATCGCAGCAAGCGCAGGCAATGGTCGTGTTGCACCTGACGGAACATTCAGAGGCTGCGTGCACCACGCCAAGCCCGGAGCACTTAGTTCAACAATTGAAATCAGATGCGATTAGGGTGCGGACGCAGCTGGCCGTAACGACCAAATCATACGAGAATGATACGCATGTCGGAAACTTGGGATCG
>JANWGL010005974.1:0-22270 GCA_025200755.1 Ceratobasidium sp. C01 | reverse complement strand
CCACCCTTACCGGGGACTGTCGTCGGTTGGGCCGCATCGGGCCACACCTCCACCACCTTCCGTGTGCCACAGCGCCGGCCCTAGCTCAGTATATCAGCTTTACTGCGATTTGCAAAAATCCATGCACTTAGCACCCGAATGACAAAATTAAATCAAAAACCGTAAGACTCGCCACCATCACAATTCTAAGTGTATGCAAACAAAACAAAGTGAGGAAAGGTCGGTTAACACAGGCAAAGGGCACCGGGAGGAAAAGTTCATAAAATTACAAGGTCTGCCGGAAAGGCCAATTTTCGGACTTCGGACTTCGGCCCGTTTTTTTCTGCGATGCCCTTCAGCGTATTATGCGCCTCTATTGCGCTCTTTCCCCCATCTTTAGCATCAAAATTGAGGTTGCAATGGCACAGGCGCCGAGTGCATGAAATTTTGCAAATCGCAGTAACATCGCTGTGTGCACTACCAGATGTCCCTGAAGTGACATCGGTGCCCTCTGCCAATTGCTCCCCACTTCTCCATTCAGCCCTACGACACCCTCCGCGATTGCGGAACGACCGCAAATAGGAATACCACCGGCCCGTTCCATCATGGCGGCTTTGACTGTACTCACGAAGTCCGCGGATCTAGTGACTGGGACACACCTTCTCTGCCATGGAAGCGTCCTTCCGGTACGTTTACCGTTTACTTCGGGTCCTCTCACAGCGACATTCGCCTTCAAGGAACGTTCTAAAGGTCCCGTGCGCGCCATGATGGTGATGGGGGCAAGCTCTGCGGATAAAGAGCCGATTGGGCTGTATGCCTTCATTATTCATTTGCTTTTTTTTTGACTGCGTGCCTCAACTTTGTTCGGCATTTTGTCCAACTCGTTGAACAATATACTATCCTCTCCTTTTATGCAATACTGAATTACTTGAACCCGCTTCTGGTATACCCCTGGCATCTCTCATAACCCATCTGGGGCAGTCTAGATCCACGTCACTGAGTAGCCAGTAAGCAAGCTTACCGGTCACCGGACTTGAACGTCGCATTCGCTACCTCGGAGGATCGTAAGTAACCTACCCCGAATATGCACTTCTGCCTAAGACGGAGAAACTATGGTGGAATCCTCTTCGTTACGGACCGTCTCCCTTACACCATCCAGATTTGATGATGAGCACAAGGCTAATTTAGAACCTAGAAGTGCGTCAGGCTGTGTGGACTGCTGACCTGACCAGCTCGTTACTCTTATCTCGGATTATATCAGTCCAACATGCACTACCTCGGGGATACCTCATTGACTATCCCAGGGGTAATTTCCTGGTTCAGCAGTATAAAAGCGACTTGACCAGACTACAACCCAATTCCCCAACGTCTACGCTCATTATCGTCTAACAATGTGCCGAATTGCCACCCTGTCATTCGTCGCGTGTGCGACGTTGGTCGCCCATGTGGCCGCTCAGCAACCTCTTTATGCTCAATGTGGCGGTATTGGTTGGACTGGAGGCACTAACTGCGTTTCGGGGTCTGCGTGTATGAAGCTAAACGACTGTATGCGCCCTTTTCCGCTTAAAAGGCCCGACCACTAAGTTACCTGGATTTCCTTTATAATTTCAGGGTATTCACAATGTCTACCTGGCACGTCCACTACAGCCACGACTACGACTACGAAGGCATCGACCACCGCCACCTCCGCTACCGCTTCTTCGACTGCCGCTCCTACTGGCGTCAAGTACTGGTTCTCTTTTGGGGACTCTTATACGTATGTCCATCGTTACATCGTCAACCACAGACTATTCTGATAGAGTACGTAGTCAAACCGGCTTTGATATCACTGGCACCCTCCCTGCTGTCGGAAACCCGCTCGGGAACCCCACGTACCCAGGCTACACAGCATGCGGATCCGGTGAGTACATGTTTATTTTGTCCACATAACTATGCAGTGCTAAGATACTATTCCACATTCTTTCTTAAGTACCCAACTGGGTCGATCTTGTTACGACGAAGTACAACACAAGCCCACTGTTGACTTACAACTTCGCATACGGCGGCGCCACCATTGATGCGACTTTGGTCGCCCCCTACACCTCCACTGTTCTGTCGCTGACTGACCAGGTACGCGTTACGAGTGGAGAATCGTTGCCTCGCACTCATAGCTAAACCTTCGCTTCAAGGTCAATAACTTCCTCAGCCACAAGACTGTTGCCCCTTGGACCGGGTCCACCGCACTCTTTTCCATTTTCATCGGTATCAACGATATCGGAAACTCGTGGTACAACTCGGGTGACCGCGCTGCGTTCTCCGATACCCTCCTCAACACATACTTCGCTCTCGTCCAGAAGCTTTACGCTGCAGGCGGGCGCAACTTCCTGTTCTTGAACGTCCCTCACGTGGATCGCTCGCCGCTGGTACGATTTCAGCCTAGGTGTGGCAGTATATGCGCGTAAATCTGACACGGTCTTTGTGTTTAAGATGTTGGCCCAGTCCGCCTCTGATCGCGCCACTGAGAAGGCGGTGATTGATGGGTTCAACGCCAAGCTGGCAGCTAAAGTTGCCGCATTTGCGTCAGCCAACTCCGGAGTGGGTCTACCCCCTCCATTATAAATTTTCTATCTCCTCATGCTTTGCTTCCTAGGTCAAGACTTGGATCTACGCTGACGATGTTAGGCTTAACACCCTCCTTGACTCGCCTACGACATACGGCTTCCAAGATGCCACGAGCTACGGTGGTGCCACAAACCTCATGTGGTGCAACAATTACCACATCTCGGGCGGAGTCCATGACTACTACGCGAAGGATGTTGCTGCCTTGCTGAAGGGGAGCTTCGCCAAGCGCTCTGACTAGTTAGACAGTTGTCTTGTATGCCTTTCACAGCTGGTAGAAAAGCTGCTTTTATAACCCCCAGTGTGCTAAGTGATAAGGTCCAGAGAGAGCTCTAGGGAGCGGACACACTACACTCAAACCCGAATGTACGATACCAAATAATTGCGCTAATCCACCATCTCAGCTCTATGCGTCGTAACGCAAGCCTCTTTCCGCACGAGCATGATGTGAGGGCACACAAATTAAAATATTTGGCGTCAGCGATGTACTTGAAGCATATGTTTGTGACATATTATCTTTTTGTTATACTCATGCATAACCTCTCCGTTGAGAATTTTCCGGTCTTTCAACAGACCTGCGTAAGACTGGTTAGGTGCGTAGACCTAAAAGGCTGAGGTGAGCATGGGCGATTGGTGGGGTGATCAAAAGCCTTACCTGACCGCTAACCGTAGCAGCTTTTTTTTTTGAACTTATATATTTTGGTCGCTTTGGGGCTGCGCCCTATGTCACAACACTATCTGAGGGAGGAACTATTACAGCAATCAAGAGTGCGTGGAACGCGAGCAGAAGGCGGCCCCCGTAACAGCTTCTCCAGAAGTCTCAATTTGACAGTGCCGTTCAAGCGGATACCATAATGACCCTCTAGGCTTTCTGAATGAAACACTGCAATACGTTCTCTTCGACCATAGATCGAAATAATAGATAGCCGATGCTTCGTGTTACCACAAATACACATATCTAAATACAGTCGCCTCTTGCGTATTACAATTTATAACAATCTGCCCAAGGCCGCATTACAACAAACACCCTGCATATAACTCCCGAACGAACCACTTTGATCCTCGACCCGTGCCAAACCCGCAATAGGGGATGCACCAGCCGGCTCAAACACTCGAACAAAGCTCTGCTCTTGTTAGAGCGATTCTCTGCCCCCAGGTCAGGCGCTCCCAAACAAATTATCCATAATCCCCTTGAACATGCTCGCCAATCCGCCACCCGTCTCCGAGCCAGCTGGAGGTTCATCCTCCACGAAGGACAATTGTACGCTGCCATCCTTGGAAGAAATGTACACGAGCGGGCCTTCCCAGCTTGCGAATGGGTCTGAAACAGTTGGAGGTGGTGCATCGGAGTCGAGGGAAGGGCTCGAAGGGGATGATGGTGTGGCACCGAACTTGGCGGACTGCCAGTCGCCGATGAACCCTCGGGTAGTTTTAGATGCTGTTGAGAACGTGGTAAGACGGGACTAGATATTTACTTCATTAGAGATCATATCAAAATTGAAAATATTAGAGCTTGACTTACTTTGACCGAGTCGGAGAATTTTGTGCTCCCGTCCTGGGTAGACATAACTACTGCGCCCTCGAACGATTTTGGGATCTTGACTCGTACCGAACCATCATTTGAAAACGCATGTATCCTCAGAGGCTGCTCCGCATAGGTACGCTATCGAAGAGAAAATAATTAAATAGGTTTCTAGGTATATCGTTCACCGAAACTAGTACTTACGACGTCGAGTGTAACAGATCCATCCTTAGTCTCCGCAATGATAATCGCAGGCCGCACAACCCCATCGCTCGAAACAACGTGAACCTCAGCGTTAACCGAGCCGTCTCTAGAATGAAGCATCAAATTAGGCCGGATCGTCTCGGCGGTTATGGGAGAAGGCGGGACGTCGCTGCTGTTCTTGCGTTTCCCCGCAAGCCCTAGGAGTTCCTTCCACGCTTTGCGATCAGACTCGTTCCACAGCCCATCGAAGTCCTCGGCTTTTGCGAGGAGGGATTCAGGAACCGATAGTGCCGTATCGACGTGCCATATGCCTTTGATGCGTCCGTCCTTGTTTCGTTCGAGAAGGTAGTTGCAAGGCGGTGGAAGGCTGGAGCGGGGGTCGGCAGTATCTAATGGGGATAATGGGGGAGTCGGGAGTGATTTTTCGTCTATCTTTGGGATATTTGAAGATGTCGATGGGCTATACGGCGGTGGGCTCTACGAAGTGGATAAATAATATTGATCAGACCCCATTCATTGAGGTTTACGAAGTTTGATCCTACTAACCAGAGGTCTCTCGGAGTCCCCATTAGTCGATCCAGACGAGGTCTTGACATCGCTTTGACTAGATTCACCGATGATCATATTGATTTTTGTAGGAAGAGAAAGAGGAGGAGGCGGGTTGAAGTGGAGTGAAGTATGAGGAACAAGTATTACGCGCACACGCCTGACCTTTATCTCATCTGCTATCGGGGGCACTGCCAACTGCGGCACGGTTCTCTATTGCTTGCGGCAAGGGCAGCTGCGCGGCACAGCTGATCTTCCACATGGGACTCCTATTTCAGGGGTGCTTTGATAGCATCATATGCCGTATATGGTACTGTATAGCTCCGGACTGTAATTGCGGCGCTTAGGCTGTGCCCGCAGTTCCCTCCTGTCACGGTCAGAAGGGACTTCGTGAGTTGCAACAGCTCATTCCCAGAATTTCTATAAACCTGCCTCTACGACTTGTATGCATCGGAATTCACAAATCATCGCTACGCTCGTCTCAGCAAACCACATTATCACACGTGATCCCGGCTCGTTAATTAATTACGATTTCATATAATAATTATTGGTTCAACATGTAAGGCTCATAGTAAAGTACAACATGTAAGAGGTCTAGTCCAATTAGAAACAAAACGAACCGTCCAAGCCTAAATATCCAGAATATGAGAAGATAATGAAGTGGTGGCATAACAATGAAACGATTGAATTAATGAGACGATTTGCGGTCTTGCGGCCATTTTGGATCTTGTGGATATTGGGGTTGGGATTGAGGTTGGTGGGACGAGCCGGGATATGAAGATTCCCGAGGATCGTGCTGAACTTGTCGAGGATCGTACTGATACTGGTGAGGATCCTGCGGAACCGCGCGAGGATCCTGTTGGAACAGACTAGGCTCGCTCGGGAGAGTGGCGTATTCTCGTCCAAGCGGCATCCCTCCTCGTCCATGCACGACCATAGCACCCGCCCCGGCTCCTGGAATAGGATTCGACGCAGTCCTTCCATGAGGCGCTCTCCGACCATGTTCCTGTCCCTGTCCCTGTATCGGCCGTCCAGCCGGATATCGCGCCGCCAAATGCTGCAAGACTTGCTGCGCCTGAGGGCGATAAGCCTGCATAGCTACCCCCCGAGGAAGAGGTAAACTCTCCATTCCTCGCATTGGTCCGGCGACTCGACTATCCACGCCGCTCACGCCTCCAACAGAGTCCACACCATCCTCTCGCTCTTCGCCCCCAGTTCCGAGAATTCCGTTCTTGATACTCCGCATAGCTTTCGAGAACATATTAGATGTGTCTTCGCCGATAAACGAGATATGGACGGAGCCGTCTCGGGAGAGAAGGTGCGCGAGGGGTCCGGTCCATGTTTTGAATGGATCTACGGGCTCTTGTGGGGACGTCGATGGGGAGGTGGGCGGAGGTTGGATTCTGGGTGAGGTTGGGATTGGGGAGCGGGAGGCGCCGAGGGTGGGGGATTGGGTAGGGGAGGTATGGGCGCCGAAGTTTGCGGCTTGCCAGTCGCCGAGGTAGCAGCGTGCGGATTTGTTGGTGGATGAGAAGATCATGAGTCGTTCCTAATAAAATCATTATGAGTTACGATGGAAATGTGGGGCGGTGGAGAAAGAAAGTACCTTTACGCCGTCCGAGATGTGGACTGTTCCGTCGAGAGCGGTTAAGGAAATCGCCCCTTCGAATGTGGGTGGTATCTTCACACGCACGGAACCGTCCATCGAAATTGCGAAGATCCTCAGAGGCTGTTCGGGCGACGCATTCTAAAATCGCAAAATTAATACGCTTCTCAACACGCAATATGCACGGGTCGACTTACCACATTCAACTTGACCGAACCATCCAAACTCTCAGCCACTACAACCGCCTGCCTCACAGCCCCGTCTCCTGAGACAACGTGCACATCGGCCTGAACACTTCCGTTCTTCGACATGAGCATCACATTCGGCATCACGCCTTCGTTCAACAGAGGCTTCGGCGGAGTCGTGTCCACGATCTTTTTCCGGCCCCATCCTCCGCCTTCGCGTTTCTTCTTCTCCTTCTCCCGCGCCTTGACCGCCTTTTTGTCCATCTCGTTCCAGACACCGTTAAAGTCGGACATGGGAGGACGCAGAGTATCTGGGATTAAGAGTGCCGTATCGACGTGCCATGTCCCACGGACGCTACTACTATCGTTGCGTTCCGCCAAGAAGTTGCACCGACGAGGAAGATCAGGACGTGGCGCAGGAAGCGCGTTGGGGTCGGCCATACCACCAAGTGGGGGCGTGAACATCGGATTAGGTACAGGTGAGGAGTGGGGTTGTGGGAAATGTTGTCCGGGCTGGCCGGTTATCATCCGAGGAGGCGACGAATGAAGGTAGGGCTGTTGTTGTGGTTGCTCTTGAGGTGGGATGTATTGCGAGCGTGGTCGAGGTTGTGGTCCTGGTTGAGAATCTTTTCGTTTTTGTCCGTCGGTGGTTCCAAACGATTGAGCTCGAGACCTGGGAGGAAGAGCAGGTGCGAGCAATCCGTTGGTCTGGGGATGCGACGGGTGGCCTGGTGGCGGGTAATTCGAAGGCCAAGTAGCTGGAGGCGAGCGCGAGCCAGAGGGTACGACCGCTGGAGGAGGTCCCTCAAGAAGAGTTGTGCTGGCCTCGGCATACGGAGGGGGCTCCGACATAGACGACTTTTGAATGCAACTTGTTAATCCTAGTTCACCGCAGCGCGCAGCGAGTCGAACGCACCTGAACATCTGAGCCTCGCGAGCTTCCCTCTCGCACAGTCGGTACACGCGGATCACTTATGTCGGACTTGTCGGAGAGGATCATGGTGGGAGAATGGAGCAAGACAAGTTGGAGCTGCGTGTTGGCTTATGAATGACTATGTTTGAGTAATCGAAATTGGAGGCACTGCTATGGGAAACGTGTACATCATTCCGTAGCCAGAAGTTGAGCACAGCGTCGAGGGCGGCGTTGATGCGGTGCAAATGATCAACTGCGGTAATTTCAAAGTCACGTGAGAGATATGGCGCAACTATTACCCAGTCATAACTTAGCGCCCGTCGGTCTCGCACTGGATGAAGTGCTTGCTTCTAACCTGCTTCAAGTCTTGATAATGAGCGGGGGTGGTAGCAGTGCAGTATTTGAATATGAGAGAAGTGGGGATCTTGAGAATTTATGTTGGTCGAGCTCGGAGCCGAGTCGGATTGATCTTGTGAACCCCGAAATGCCCGGTCACTGGGAAGACCAACAAGATCAGGGACGCCTTCGGTGGTAGTAAAAATATCGTAAACTCTGTCGCGGCGAAGTATAGTTTGTTTGATCAGTACGTTTTGGTACCCCAAATTATTCCCCGTCCGTATCGGTCCGACCCGAAGTTTAACAAAGTTCCCAAGTTAAGACAATGAGCTCGTGTATCAGCTGCGCGCCGGTAGACGGGTATAGCACGCCGGAGTTCAAAGTTTTTACTTGAACAACCTCCGTCTTATTTCGACGCGGCTGTACTTACTCTTACTCCACCAGCTTTCCACACGGGTCGAGTTTCAGCGCTGTATTGCATTACCTACAGGATACCCGCCCGCTATCCCTTAACTTATTCATACCCAACCGCTCCGGATCTACTTTCAGCAGTGCCTCGACCAAACTGGACAATGCGAGCATATAAGCATTGCTAACTTCCTAAACTAGCAGAAGCGCGCACGAGAGTAAAAGTTGCTCAGACGTGACTCAACTCCAGAGATACACTCTCCGTGGCAAATTAACGGAGATTTTTGTTTCGATTCAAGAACTCGAATAGCACGTCCTTAAGGAGTAACCTTGACATGCAAGCTCTTCGAAGTCATTACCAAATCACGACGTTCCAGGCGACATAATCAGCCGCCACACTTCCGTCATACGGTTGAGCGCCTCAGTCGTGTATGGAATTAAATCATGCGCTAGGTGATCTTAGACAAACGGAATTACATCCCCAGGTAGCCCTGTACCACATATACACAAAATAACCGCATTCGACGACCAGAAAATTCAATATACATGAACTGGGTCACCGTCGTTGCCCGATCACCAGACAAATTGTTAACTATTAGCTATAGTGACTACCTTCCCCTGCTGAGACTGGCAAACAGAAATGACTTTGTTCCAACTCCTACCAGGACAATAAGTTTCATGTCTAACGTCTATGAGGCCTCATCCCAACTCTTATGGACTGCACGGTCTACATATATGCGCTTCAAGTACGCATATATGGTACCAGGAAACATACTCGGATGGTTCTGTATCCTGCATTTATCAGAAGATCTTTATTCAACACTCGATTCTTGTGTTACAGTTCAAAGCACATTTCAGAAATAGTTGTGTAACGATATCAACTTCGATTCTTCAACCACGCAAGAGTTCGAACTTCCACTCCTGGGTGGGCATGCCTTGAAGTGGCTGGAACGTAATCTGTTCAAGGATAATGTTAGTGAATTTTCGCCCAAAACAAAGACTCTTGCGGACGAACCGGAGCAGGGTCACGCGCGCCTGACGGCAAGGTCCAGTACAGGTCAGCGTTGGGAACGTGAACGCTGAACATCCATTTAGTGCTAGAATGCGCAAATTGTTGGGGACACTACTTACCGATAGGTGTCCTCGCCATTTCCGGGATCCACTGCCCAGGGCTGTTTTGGGTTGCCGGTTACAATTATGTAATCTCCTGGCTATAATGACCATCAGGGACATGCTAAAACTTGGAATTCAGAAATCTCTTCCTTACGTTCTGACTGTTCACGGTATAGCCGACAGACATGCCTGAGTGATACCATAGACGGAAGCAGTATTTGTCCCCGCCAGCAGGCTCTACGCTAAGAACCGTCTATAGTAAGATGAGTACGCCGGTCTGCGCAGATAGAGACAACGGCGGAGGGGCCTACCATCCAAGCCTCCGGTCCACCAAGGACGGGTGCCCTTTCGAAAGCAGGTCCTGGAGGGAGGGCGCAAAACATTGGGCCATTGCGAGTGATTGTGGAAACCTTGTAGAGTCCTTGCCTAAGTCCCATGTTTGATTGTGAAATGAAGTTGAGTTAGAAGGGAGGATGATGCAGGAGAAAGGCAGACATAGATCCTTTTTATATTCATCTCGCACCGCGTTGATGTATGTATACGATGGGTCGTAGCAGGGGTCTACCAGCGGATGAAGACGAATATGGGACACCAAAGAAGCTTGGATATGAATTGGCGAGACGTAAGTCGTGTTACGCATAAGGTTATAAACACACTCTACGGTGCCTATCATATTGTTTAATTTCAGTTTGTCGTTACTCGGTACAACTTCACCCTCAAACTTTCTGGACTTCTAGCAAGGTGATATACCTCCCGCCAATTCCGATAGTATGTATTCGCCAAATCAAACGTTATCCTGTACTTGTCTGGCTCCTCGTATACCGCCTTGACGCACGTGCTGTCTTCTACTCGGTTGCGAACTGATGGTTTTGACTGTGGGCAACGTTTGGAATGCAAAGGAAGACGAATCCTTATTGAGAGCACAGACGATCGCAAAGCCTAGAGATAGCACAGAATATATGCGCTGCATACACCCAGAAAATGGTTTTCACGAGATCGGTATATGGGTTTAATTCTCGCCTCGTGTCCAGAGCTTTACTAGGGCTGGCCAAATCTGATCAAGCGGTACCGTCCCGTCTCGGTCACCTCACGTCAACAACAAAACTATTACCTTCGTTGCAATGTGCTAGTAATTCGGTATCTCCATTGAAGGACAAGGGGCGTTAGCGTTTATGAAATTCACGAATGCATTTTCTCGAACGATGTAACTATACGGAAGCTCCTGACCGATTGATGAATGCTAAGATGGAGAACATCCTCGGGGCTGGATCACCCTTAAATAAATGAACCTTGTAGCTGAGCTAGTATTACGTGAGAAACATCATCGAACAGCCAATATAATACGAGTGAACATTCTGCGCTATCACAAAGGCGGGACTGGGTCGCAATAGTGCACACCGCAACTCAACTATGCAAAAGGGTCACGACTCGCTGAACGTAGTCTGAGTCTTCCCATCTTGATGTAGGGTGCCATTGAATCGTGGCTTTGACAGATGATGTACCGTATTGCAACTCTAAAATCCGCTCGGAACCTAATTAAGGTTCAGTGATGTTAATGGTCTCCAAATTTAGGCATGCCGCACCGACGACAATTACGAAGATGCGCCACTGAGGTGGCGTTTGCGAGTTGGGCGTGGGGTCCGTATAGTCGGAGTAGCTGTTTTTAGGTTGAGATATTTTAGGTGATATATACTACGGCTCACAACGACCCCTGAACTGGTGCGGCACTGATGATCGAGATTAGGTGAATGTTGGGTCAAATCGAAGATAGAATGCTTTTGAACGTTGCAATTATACACATGAGATGTCGAGGCGGAGCAAAGGCGGTTCTCCGGTGACGACGGAACCGGATTACACCACCTATTTATTAGTTGCCCTAACGAAGGCCCCAGTTGTAAGCAAGGCTTGGTCAGATATAGACTTCGCACAAGCAGCAGCCGAGCGCAGCATAGTTGCTTGGTACTGAAACTTCTGAGGAGGGGGACTCAAATTATTTTCTAGTTCGTAACATCGCGGGAAATATGTACATATTACTTGCTGATTTTCCAGGAGAGTGTGTTTCGCCGAACTGGTCAAAAAAAAGGGGGAAACTAGTTCTCAGGGCAAACCCCCTAGTTTGCCTAACAGTCCTAAGAGCCATGACTTAGACGCGGTTTCAAGGATGGTAAGAGTAATATTTAATCATTGGGGCTTTTGCAACTGTGAAGCGAGATTTAAATGTGTGTGGACGGGAATCAGGTAGAGACTGGGATATCTAAATTCCTGCGAGACCAGGCTGCCGGCGAGGCTAGTGTATTCAATACGCCCGCGATGGCCGTTCTGCGGGCAATGCCGCTCCCAGGAGAAAGGTGGCCTACAAATATATTGTTAGGCAGATCCGAATGAAAGGGGACAACAAGGTTTATTGGAGCGCACTAGAATTTGGTGAGCCAATACTGACCTTGGTCGAAACCTTAGCGTTGGGACTCGAGGATCCAATTATTGAACTATCCAGATAACAAAAGGTACACGTAGTCTGTGGTTTCCATTCCTCCCATTTACGTTCCAAGGGGTAGGATACGAATACGGCTGATTTACTGTTTCGACCCACTGATTGAACCGAGGTGTGTCGAGTATTTTGTATGTCCTCTGCTTCTGTTGATATGTTCCGCACCTGCTCTTCGCTTCGAGTTTGCAGATCGGATTAATATTGGTATGCCCTTGTAAATACTAAAGTGTGTCAATACGCGGTGTTTCCTTATATAACAATGAATATATGCACCCAAAATGCCGCTCCCCGATATCATGTGTTGTTAGCCATAATGCTCAGAAACTCCTCTGTACCCGTGGCTGATATACCAGCGACGGTACTTTAGGTGGTTTTTGAGAATACTAGTAACAATTTTTGTTCTTGCAATTAAGAATTAAGAATCAAGGCATCAAACCGTTTTTATCCCTCAATCTGGACGTCATTTGCAGTTTGGTAACACATGGATTCATTCAATTTACAACTACTCCAGGTACTTCCACTCTCTACTTAAGCTAAGCCAGTGAGGGGTGCTGTGCGATAAAGAGAGAAGGCAAGGTTAGAGCCGGTTATACGCAGTGATGCAATTATGAGTGTCGCTCACCAGTGCTCAGTTACATAGGAGGGGCCCTGAAGCCTTGGGTCACAACCAGCCTGAGCCCGTCGATCACAGCCGCGAAGTCCTTCGAAGTGTTGCCCGTCAATTCCCACCAGCCGCTCTCATCCGGGATGTTCGCCTCAAGCTTAATCGTGGTCACGAGGCAGTAGAAGTCACTCGGGAGATCTGGGTTCGGAAACGCGAAACAGACCCGGTACGTGTACGACGAGTTGGATGACGATCCCGACTTGGAGAAGTCAGCACAGCCTTTCTCCGAGGCTTCCTTCAGATTCAAGAACGTCGCCTCTATCGTAGCTACCAGCTCGGTCTTGTCGATTGATACCTTCAGCGCCCACAGTAGGAATTCGGCGATCTTATCCGCTAGGACATTAACCGTAGCAGAGCTCTGGTTGGTCGTAGTGTTCTTGTACATGTTGAACGTGAGATCATCGCCGGGATAGTTATCAATAGCCCTCTTAAAGCTCATCCAGTCGTATTTCTTCGACTCGGGGTCGAGGTAGCGTCCTGCGAACTTCACTACTTGCTGGTTGGTAGAGATGAGGTTGGCTGGAAGCCTTTCACACCGATCGAAACTGTAACCTAAAGAATGGCACAAGGAATCAGAAAGCGGCGACGAAACTGGGGTGAGCAGGACGACGCACCGTCGCCACTAGAGGTCAAGACAAAGTTAGTCACGAGTATATTAGAGGGACAGGGAAGGTACCCACGACATGAGAAGCTGTGGTGAGTGGTAGTGATAGTGGTAGTGAAGTTGAGTAGACTGATGGAGGAGAACCGAGGGATACCCTACCTTTTATAATGAGCCGCTTTATTTGGACCGGTTTGACGCGAACAGGCGTGGCTAGTTTCGCTCCGGTTACGTCTGTTGAATGACCACTCCTGCGCGACGGCCAGGTATCGATCGAACCATCCCCACAGCTCGGAAATGGCGGAATCAGGAAGCCCAGTGGAAACACGCTGTGAGTGGCAATCTGAATTGGTGAAGGAGGTAATTACGTTGTGGCGTCGTGGAGATTGACATGAATATGCATTTCATTGACGATTTGCGCCTACACTTCCTCGTACCTGATCTTACTCGCTAGATATTGTCAGAATATATAACGGGCACTGTCGAGTACGTACTGACATCTCCCGTATCGAAACCCGCTTACTCGAGGATGCGCCAATTTGTAAGATAGGCCAATGAGTAAAAAGTATACGTCAGAATATTGCCGCCTCCATAAAGCAAGTCGCAGCATTTGACGTCTTTGCAGCCCGATGGGGGACAGCACCGCAGCATGGGAGTGACAAACGATGTACGTACTATCGTGTCACTGTAATGTCTGCTCAGAACCTAATCGAGATTTAATTAATATCGATGACTTCCAAATTTAGCCATGACGTCAGGATGTTGGTTATAATGATGCGCCACCTCAGTGGCGTTTCGGGGTCACATGCCGGGTTTTCGTGTCCCTCTAACTTTACGGGCGACGGTACGATTGAAGGACGGGATTTGAAACACTTCTCGTCAGGGATATTAAAAGAGATCTGGTTCCAGGTGACCAGGATTGAATGGGAACATGGTCAGGGAGCAGATGGAATACCCTCAAAGTCAACGATCGGTTGTATTCGTGAGTTGGGGCGGAGCAAGAGTGGTTCTCTGATTTGCGTGGAATATAATTGCGTAGGGCGTGTTGCTCGTCGTCTGACGAAGTCTCTACTCGTAAGTTAGGCTTGGTGTGATAAAGATCGCTCACCCACAACGAGGAAGTGCAGGATGGTCGCCCCGCACTGTGGATTTAAGGGTTTGGGCCAAGGACGTTCCATAACACTTTAAACCATCCCGAAAGTATAATCTGTCTATGAGTATCGAGGAAGCGCATTCCGCGCAACGTATCGAATAAATTGAGTTTCGGCTCTCATAGCCTCATTTCGAAACACACGCACGCTATTTCGCCAACCTTTGTCAGATGATGCCTTGGTTGGGCTGGATGGGCGCGCATATAAGCACTCCTAGCTTCCTAAACCAGTTTAAAACATATTACTTAGATTTCGAGTTGCTTGAATTTGCTCAGGTGGTCCCTCTTGACGAGGATACGTACCAACAGCCATTTATGCGGATACCTATCACATGCAAAGTAGCAAGGAACAAAGTCAATAAGAAACACTGATAACGCACGGATATTTTGGGAGCTGGTTCTTCACATGTCGCCCATCATATAAGTATATGGAAAAACAATCAGGAACCAGTAACGGTATGGTGGGGGTGGGAGCTAGACCATCGATTACCTTTAGAGAATAAAGTAATCTTCTTGCACTGGAGCATGGCGGGAGATTAGTACCCCAGCCCGTGCTCAGATGCGGAAATCTAGCCTTCCACGACCAACATGGTATTTCGAGAGTGGATTCCGGCTCCAAATTCGCCGTATCACGGAGCGAGGAATCCCGTCCCGGTAGAACCGGCTCGCCCCGCGTAGGTTTCGGTGGACGTATCCCTTTTATCGGAACAAGTGATAGACCGTCTGATTTTGTGCGAGTAGCCCTGATACAACGCCAAAACAGGTATAAAGTTACGCGATTCGCATTCAGTGCCTAATTTAATTAAACTTTAATTGAATTTAAGCTAAAGTTCTAAACAGCAAGAGACTGTCGTGGCTTGAAGTTATCTTGCAATCTTCGCGGAATCGGTAGGTCCACGACCAATGCGCAATCCCCAGCTCTAACGCACCCCGGCGGGCATTCAACAGAGAAATTGCCACGCAGCCAACATGAATGCACCTCAATACACCCGCGGCGGGTGACCCGCCCGTACAAGTCCCCAGCACACGTTTATTACATTTACATTATTCAACGTCTAAGTCTCGTGTAACAATTCAAAAAGAAGAAGAAAAGCAGATATAGTTATATAATTAAATTACTTCCGTCTTCAGCCACGCTGGAGTTCAAAATTCCACTCCTGGGTGGGCATCCCCTGAAGCGGCTGGAATGAAATCTTTCGTACGCTATGTTAGCGATCCGGTCGTCTAAGTAAACACTTCAAAAAACTAACCGGGATAGGATCACATGCACCCGAAGGAACACTCCAATACAAATTAGTATCAGGAACATGAACGCTGAACATTATTTAGCACCAAACTTGTACAGTTAATTGTAGATGACACTGCTTACCGATAAGTCTCCTCGCCATTTCCAGGTTGAACCGCCCAGGGTTGATCCTGGTTGCTGACTGCGATTGCCCGAGCTCCTGGCTAAACAGTATATCAGAACGAAGCTCAGACTGGAAGGCGAGAAATTTGATCCTTACCACAACATTACTAGCGTCAAAACCGACGGACATACCAGAATGGTGCAACAGCCGGAAGAGGTATTTGTCTCCGCCAACGGGCTCCACACTGATCATCGTCTACGCCAGGATGAATACGTTTAGCTATGCGAGTAGGGATATGAAACCGGAAAGACCTACTGTCCACGGCACCGGTCCACCGAATAATGGTAAGCCCGACATCACGGGTCCTGGAGGGAAGCCACAAGACACCTGGCAATTGCGGGTGGTAGTAGAAATCTTGTAGAGCCCTCGTTCAAGTCCCATGTTTAATTGTAAGATAAAAGTGGGTGGGGGTTGGGTGAGAACAAGCGGAGGTAGGTTTTCTCCATGGTCGTCCTGCACCCTATTCATATTCATTTTCGACCAGCTATGGCGGGGCTCTGCTCGTATATCTAGGCGAATAGTGGACACGCGAGAGTCTTATCTGAATTGGTGAGACGTAAACCGCACCGTGTATCAGCAAATCATATCGTTTAGATTAATTCCCGCCGTTACTCGGCACACCGTCACCCTCAAATCTTTCAACGCCCCGAGGATGGCCAGGTACCTTCCGCCAATCTCAGTGGCCCACGTCATGACCCAGCAGGCCAAATCTGCGTCACGTATTCGCCTCGCGTATCACACGCCGTTCAAAGGTGACTCTGCTTCAGGAATGCGGATTGACGGACTTCGCACACGTGTTTTATCCAGTTCAGATGACCTCATGTGGTTGATCCTGGTGGGTGATTTACAACCTAAAATGATACAAGGCATAGTTAAGAATCCGTGCAATTGAGAAGCGCAGAGACAACGCAAATTTTATGTACCGCATACACCTAGAATAGACCTCTTGTTACTTGTTAAGTTATGGTAATTTCGGCGTGACTGTGGAGCTTTGACAAACATGATGTCAGGCTTCGGCCCACCTCCCGAACCTTGTCTAAAATCTGGCGGCATCGCCCCACTTAGGCTACTCTACGCTGGTGGTGCCACTACTCTCACAGCCGCCGTTGCCGGCCCAAGCTGCGAATAGAGGGCGTGGAAAGGTCCGTCCACTGCGTTCAAGTATGGATCTTACGGTATTATACTGATAATCGCTGGATCCGCCATGTTTATGACAGATATACTGCCGACACGTCCATGCTCGCACGCGCCATACTAGGGTTGCTTAGCTCACCGACAATACCTAGATCTTTGGCGTACTCTGAGTACTAGACAGATCATTTGATTTTCGTTGGGAATATTAAGCTCGCCCTCTGTTCAGGCAACTGAGAATCGGTTTACCACGAAATACTCGTCCCTCAAACTAGATGCCATTTGTAGTTTTGATAACATAGGAATTTTTCAATTTACAACGACTCCTGATACTTCAACCCTCTCCCTAAATTAAGTCGATGAGGGGTGCTAGGCAAAAGAGAAGGCAAGGTCAGAGCTGATCATATGAAACGATGAATTGGGAATGTAACTCACCAGTTCTCAGGAGGAAGGCGCCTTGAAGCCTTCGGTCACAACGAGCCGCATCCCGTCGATCGTAGCCGAGAAGTTCTTCGAAGTGCCGCTCGTTAGTCCCCACCAGCCACTCTCGTCCTTTATGTCCGCCTCGAGCTTGATCGTAGTCACACAGCAGAAGAAGTCGCTCGGGAGGTTTGGGTTTGGGAAGGCGAAACAGACTCGGTACATGTACGACGAGTTGGATGGGGAGTCCGACTTGGAGAAGTCAGCGTAGCCCTTTTCGGACGCTTCCTTCAGGTTCGCAAACGTCGCATTTATCCTTCTCATCAATTCACCCTGGTCCATCGGCATCCTGAACGCACTCTGCAAGAATCCGGCGATCTTCTCCGCCATGACTTTAACCGAAGAAGTGCTTTGATAGATCGTTGTGTTCCTGTACGTGTCGAACATGAGATCAACGCCGGGGTAGTTATCAAGGGCTCTCTTGAAGCTCGCCCAGTCGAATGTCTTCGACTCGGGATTGACGTGGCGTCCTACGAACTTCACCACCTGGTTGTTGGTAGGTACGAGGTTACCTGGGAGGTTTGTATATTGATCGAAATCTACGAGAATGGTTCAAAGAATCAGTAAACGGCAACGAAAACAGAGGCAAGCACGAGAACACACTGTCATCACTAAAAATCAGCGCAAAGTTAGTGACAATCGTATAGGAGACAGAGGTAAGGTACCCACGACATGATAAAGTTATTGCGAGTGCCGATCGTGTGGTGTAGGTAGAGTGGAAGAGTGGAATGATGAGGGAGTACCATGGGATTCCCTCCTATTTATAATGGGCTGCATTGTTTGAGCCGGTTTGACGCAAACGAGCGTGGTCAGTTCCACTCTAGTTACGTATTGAATTACCACTCCTGGGCGACGGCCGGGTATCGATCGAGTTGTCCCCAGAGCTCAGCGGCAATGATCAAATGGGGAAGCCTAGTCGAAAACATGCTGTAAGTGGCAATCTGAAATAGTGAAGTAGTGATTGCGTTGTGACATCGCGTGTATTGACAAGTATATGCATTTTATCGATGGCATGCGTCTTCACTCCTTTATACTCAACTTTATCACTGAATGTTTTTCAGAATATAAGGGCACTGTTGAGTACGCATTGGCGTTTTCCACATCTAAAGCAGCTTGCTCGAAGACGCGCCATTTGTGAATAGGTCTATGCGCAAATACTATCCGTCGGAATATTGACACCGCTACAAAGGAGGCTGCAGCACTCAGTATCACGTCATGAGTCTTCGCGGCTTGATGCGGAGCACCGCCGAAGAATGGTCTTAACGCACGATTTACATTCTATGGTGTCACTGTCATATCTGCTCGGAACCTAATCGCGCCGTTTAATTAATAATAATATTTTCCCGATTTAGGTGTGCCGGAATGATGTTGATTACAGTGATGCGCCACCAAGGTGGCGTTTTCGGGTCACGAGTTAGGGTTTCGCGTTCCTTTCACTTACGGTCTGAGCTCTGACTGAGGGCGCTGTCTGTAGGAATAGGACGTCGAAATATGCACCCCTTCTTGTTTAAGGTCTTCAGAGATATTTAGCACCGGGTGACCAAGGTTAAGTGAAAATAGGGTTAAATAGTAGATGAAATGCTTTCACTACAATGTTAATGATTGTATGCGTGAGAATTTGGAGCGGATCAAAGGTGGTTCCCCGACGAGCGCAGAACAGAATTGCGGGGCCAGTGTTGTTAGTTTTCTGACGAAGTCTCTGGTCGTAAGCAGGGCCGAGAGTAATCCAGATCGCAGGCGATGAGGCGCAAGACACCCGACACGGATTTTGGGGCTGGGGTTAAAGTTGTTCTATAGCACGTAAAGGCTCTCCCGAAAAATCAGTACACCTTACTCGGGAGTCTTTCAGGAGATCACGCCCCGCGCAAAGTATTTAATAAAAGGAAAGAGATTCATTTCCGAGCCAAATACACCAATTCGCCTACAAAGCCGAGAATTCTAACCTCGGGCTAATTTTAGAGGCACTGAGAGTAGTAGTCATGGGCCTTCTTGCAGGTGTAAGGCGCGACGCAAGTCTATAGGAGAGGAATCGTCAATAAGAGCCATCGCAGTAGCGCCTGGTGGGAATGAACTTACAGTGGGGCCGGTGTAGGTGAGGCCTCCGCACTGGCCGTATTGAGGGACGGTGCCGCTCACAGCGGTGGTGGTGGTCTGTAGAAATATTGTAAGCGCATGTCGTAATTGATATAATAAAAATATCTACCGCAGCCGAGGTCGTAGTGGTAGTAGCGGGGGTGGTCGTAACACCAGCCGTAGTAGTGCCCGACGAGGTACCGCTGAAAGTCGAGCCGATATCACCGAACTTGATGTTAGAGAACGTCACCGACGAGTTCGCGTTGTTGGTCTCGACATCCGAAGGCTTTCCAGAAGTAGTCGCGCAAGTGCCGCGGGAAACACCGGGCTTAGCAGGGTCAGCGCCAACCGGGTAGTCGCTATCGAGCCAGAGCATGTTCGCCGCATGGTCGTCCCAGATCGACATGACAAGCACAACACCAGCCGTGAACGACTTGTCCATAGTCGCCATCCCACCCTTCTGAGCGTAAACATTCGTATCCTCGAAAATTGTCTTCTGGGCGGCGCAGAACTGGTCCGTGATCGAGTCGTAGGCAGCCATCCCGGCGACGTTCGTCTTAGAGTTCTGGATGACTTTGCCGTCCTGGACGTAGACGCGACGGATCTCGGTGAGCGCGCCGTTGGCGGTTCCGTCGGCGGTGATGAACTGGGTGACGACGGTCATCTTCTTGTTGGTATCGACGGTGAGGCCCTTGCCGTAGAACGAGCGATCGCCCATGCGGAAGGAGTTGAAGTCGCATCCGGGCTGGTCGCAGTAGTCGGCGCATTGGGTACCGGTGCAGCGAGTTTGGCCAACGACGGTGCAAGGGTGAGGAGTGTAGGCCGTAGCCATCGAGTTGGCCTCCCAGATATCCATCTCGTTGCAGCAGGTGCCGTAGTCGCCCTTGCCAGAGTTGGAATCGGTGGTAGAGCCGGTCCAGCCCTTAACGTTACCCTACATTAAACTATTAGTAAATATAGAACGAAAAATAATTGAGAAATAAAACGAACCTCTCCGTTGATAAACTTGATATCCCTCGGGCATTGGGCATCGCAGTACCCAGTTCCGTACTTCGCACCAGCCTTGTTGGCTGAATACTTGCTCTTCCCACCATCCGCCGCCATCTCCGAAAAGTAAAGCGCGCCATTAAGACCGCACGGCAAGTTCGAAACATCAACATCGAACGTAAACTCCTGGTTCTTGAGCTTGAACATCTCGTAGTTCGTATCGTCCGACGCCATCAAGTACACGCGAGACCCGACGTTCTTGTTCGCGCTCTGGGTAACGAACTTGAGCGTAAGCGCGTTGCCGCTCGTGGTGATACCATAAGTGCCGCTATAATCCGCTCCGTCGACCGCGCAGTTCGCCGCGCAAGTCACGCCGTCAGGGCAGAGCGTCGCGTCCCAAGTCTGGCCGGTGTAGCAGTTTGTAGACCCGGTGGTGGAGTGGACCCAACGCCAGTTAGCGTCGAGCACGACCTTGCCGGAGGACTGAGAGACGCATCCGCCGGATGTGGTGCACTTTTGCCAGGGAAGAGCGGGGTGGGTCTCGGTCTTGAGAGTCCCAACCTGCTGAGCCCGGGAGGCGACGACGTAGAGAGGAATGAGAGCGAGAGCAGAGTACATCTTGGAGACAAGCCGATTGTTGAACTGATGCTGTTTCGGAGAGACAGTGGCCAGTTTATATAGCGCGTGAGGACGGGGAATACGCGGCGGCCAGCGCGAGCGCGACTAGGGCGAAGACTCTAGGCAGATAGAATATTATCTCAAGCCAAGACGGAACATATTCGTATTTCTTGGATCTGAGCCATAGACTAGGACGTTGAGGCGTTAGGCTGTGGCTCAGAGAGCCACCAAGAGAACTTGGCGAGCGCCAACCACATTAATCGTACCGAGGAGTGTCCGACAATAGCCTATAATGACCACTTAGCGAGTCGGAGGTACCCCCAGATGTGTAGTATCACAACGCCCGAGATTACATTTGTCGCCAAGTCAAAACCATCTTCGCCGTATGCAACTTTTGATCGAGTCGCGGTCATGTGCGTGCGATAGTCGCGAGGCTATGATAGTGTTTCTCCCGATAGCATACCGAGAATATTGATTTATAGTCAGACGCTCAACTTGGGCTTGGGATGTGGACATGTGGCAGACCGGGAAAATCACGTGGTCTTGGCATAGAACAAAAGTTATATCACCGTGTGATAGGATTACGTTGCTCATTAATTGTGCTAGTTGTCGCCCCTGTAGATCAAACAAAATAGAGATATTTTTCAACGTAGAGATGATATTCGGCCAACTAATAACACAGATATACAGAGAGCGAGATGTCCAAGACGATAGCTAATTTATCCCTGCAAACCACCAGTCGCACCAGTAGCAGCAATCCTCGCCTCCGCATCCGCCTGCGTATCACAAGTCAAACTCGTCCCAGCCTTATTCACAAGCGGAAGCGCAAAACACTGCGTTCCCCCAGAACAAGCGCTAACCGCAAACTTTCCCCCAACGCATTGCGCAAATCCACCATCCACACACGCCTGCTCTCCATCCGTGCAATCAGAGTCCGCAGTAAGCGAAGCGAAAGACTTGTTAAGCTTTTGAGCGTCGAGTCCGTTTTGGAGTTTGAAAGATGCGGCGTTGGTTGCGGCGGGGACAAAGGCGTCAGAGGTGGAGGTGGCGTCGGATGTGGGGGTGGCGTTGGAGCCGGCGGCGGTGACGGTGACGGTTTGGACTTGAGTGACGGTAACGGTGACTGTGTTGGAGCCGTTTCCGTTGCCGGAGCCCGCTGTCGGGGCAGGGGTGACAGCCGAGATGGGCGCAGTGGTGGTGGCGGAACCGTTGCCTCCGCCGGTGTTGCCGGTGTTGGAACTAGGGGTGGGCATGGGTGT
>JANWGL010005973.1:0-10387 GCA_025200755.1 Ceratobasidium sp. C01 | reverse complement strand
CCTGTCAGTACCTGATCGACGTGTTCCTGCGCCACACAATCTCATCTATTGATAAGAGAAAGATAAACACTTGATAAGATGTCAACACGATATGATAACGCGAAAACTAGATAGATGAGGCAGGGGAATGATCAAATTAGACCCTGATTTTGCGAGCACTCGCTGAGCACTCGCGAAATGCTCGCACGCATCTGCCAAATTGGACCATATCTCGGAAGACTTTCCTCACTCGGAGGACTCTCGAGTGCTCACGTAGAGGGGGGCACTTTCCTGATGTACCTCACAAGTTGGATTGTAACATGGGCAGTATAAAGTATGCGGAGCCATTGGTGAAACCGGGGAGGGGGGACCGACGTATTGTGTTATTAAGGCTGCAGTCCTACAAGAACGCCGAAAGCATTGAACTAGATCGGTTCGAAAATAAGTCTCTACTTCACTCGCTATAGGTAAGTCGAGTCCGCAAGATACATAACTAAAAGGGTTGGTTTTATCTAGATATTCACTATGCGAAAACATCCCCCGATCCGTCGCCGAGTCATGTAGCACCACAGTTCAGTTATGTTTGATTCTAATCCACGTAATGCAATATAAGGTCCTGATCCGGGACTCACACGTATATAACAATCCCGAAGACCTCGATCTAGATAGGTTTTTTTGATTCGTTTGTGCTTCCCTCTCTGCGTCTTGATTGGGAAGCAGGTGAGTAGGTTTCACATTTCACACAGGTGGGTTTTGAGCGAGTTATAAACGTGACGAAGTCGTTGCCCAGGAGTTCGTTTGCAGAAGCTTCACTTTTGTCTTGATTGCCTCATTTTTGGAGATTTTTGATATTAGCATGGCGAACGAGAAGAATGGCCACGACATCGTACCGTCAACAAAGGCAATAGATGACATTTTTATGCAAGCGAAAGTACTCCTAAGATGTTGTTAGCGCATAAATCTCATTACCAGGACGCGCATATAATGAACTCATGCCACTAAAATACAGGCTAACACCACGATCGGAGGCCCACAAGGAACTCATTCAAGCCGCGGTTTAAGCGTTGTAGCTTGGGGGGTAAGGTGACACCGGAAGAAATTTTCAAAGGCTCGTATAAGAACTCTGCGTACTTTTCTTATTATTACTATTGTTTTGCGTTTGTGTTTGTGGGCTGTTGGCGTTAGGAATCGTTTATGCCGATGAATTTGAAAGTGGTGACGTGAACCAGTTCGGGTGAGCCGAGCCGGCTCCGAATGACGTTGTATTAAATCTCAACCGCGGTGGCGGTCACCTATACTGCCCACCAGTCATGCCTTCAATCATACACAAAGAGAAAATTGTTCAAGACGATCCTTCCCAACCGGAATGCCACGCATCGACTCTTGTAGTTGTAAAAGACTATATCCTTGCTAGTTGGTTTGGAGGCGAGAAGGTAAGATTTGGTCGTTTGGATATATCATCGTCATTTCTCACCCGAACCATATGTAGGAGGGATATCCAGACGTTAAAATATGGTATTTATTGTATTCTCTTTTTGCTAGTCTCGGTGCCTGATGGATACTCTGACCAGGCTCGCGAAACGGAACTCGGCCGGACAATGGTCTCCACCCCGGGTTGTCGCAGCCGAAGACGGTGTTACGCACTGGAACCCAGTTCTTTTTACACCGGACCCCGTTCGCACGCCGGACCACGTTGTCCTATTCTACAAAACTGGCACGCCAATCCCTCGGTGGAAGACTTGGATGATCGAATCGTCTGACGGCGGCGATACCTGGTCACCACGACGCGAGCTAGTTCATGGCGACGAAAGCGGGGGCAGAGGTCCGGTTAAGAATCCCGTTATTGTAAGCACATTACACAATCTATGGACAGGCTGTTTCTTATCCTTTTTTTGCAGATATTGGCCAACGGCGATTGGGCATCAGGGGGTTCGGTCGAAGTTACACTTCCCGACGGACGAGGCGTCTGGGATGCATTTTGTGACATCTCTCCTGCTGGACCGGACCAAGGAGTTACTTGGATCCGCTCTCTGCTAGTTCCTCTCGATCACGCGAGCTTCAAGGGGGAAGGAATCATCCAACCTTCGCTCTGGGAAACTACAACCTCATCCGGTGGCGTGACGACAACCACTCTACACATGCTCACTCGCTCTTCCAATGGCTGGATTTGTCGCTCGGACTCTTCGGATAACGGACGTACCTGGTCGCCGGCATACAGCACCACTCTACCGAACAACAACTCCGGATTGTGTGTGACGAAGATGCGTGACGGCCGCTTGGTCTGTGTACATAACCCGATTGGAGGATCTTGGGGCGCTCGTACTCCCTTGGTGGCTAGTATTAGCGTGGACGAAGGCAAGACCTGGGAGCGCTGGGCCGTTTTGGAAGACCAACCTCCACCCGAGGGGTTTAGTGGTATCAACGCTCTAGACACCGGGATCGTAAGCGACGGTCGCTCGGAATTTTCGTAAGCTATTTTCATCCGCTACTGCTCTCATTCGTATATACTTACATGGGCACGACAGGTACCCGACGGTTATCCCGACTGCGCTATCAGATCCAGTTGGAGTGCTTTGTACTTGGACTTGGCAAAGGCGCGGAGTGGCTTTTGCCAAAATTCTTGACACGAGTCCCGAACGCCCCGCAAAAACATCGTCCCCGTTCCCGGTAAGTGCTGAACTTAGCCTAATAATTTTGGATATAAATTCAACGATTGGGTATGACAGTCATCCGTTAAGCCAACCCGTTGGGGAATCCTGGGATGCGGAGGGATATCCAGCAAGTTTGTCAAGGACCTGCTCATTGACCCATCTACGTGAGTCTACTGTCTGTTTAACGGACCCAATTTCTAACCAATTTTTCTACTACAACAATGTAGACGTGGTATATCCGATGTGTCCCACGTAGTCACAGCCGTCGCATCTCGATCGCTTTCCCGGGCGCAAGCTTGGGTCAAAGACGTTTGTGGAGAATATGCCCAAGAAATTAAATGCTATGGATCATACGATGAGCTATTGAGGGATGCAGACGTGGATATCGTATATATTGGTGAGCCTCGTGATACTTAAAGCTGGGATGTGCCTAACCGTTCAGGACAGGCACGCCACACAGTCACCATTTCCTCAATGCGAGGGATTGCCTGAACGCGGGCAAGCATGTACTATGCGAAAAGGTATTGGTTTTAAGGCGTGGTACCTGTTTCACTTGGAATGCGCGCTAACTTGACTATCAGGCGTTTACCGTGAATGCCAACCAGGCACGGACTCTCGCCGCTCTCGCAGCCAAAAAACGACTCTTTCTCATGGAGGCCGTCTGGACCAGATTCTTCCCTTTGATCGAATCCGTCCAGCGAGACCTTGCCAACGGCGCCATCGGTAATGTAAAGCGGGTGTATGCGGAGTAAGTACATCTATTACAAACAGATCGAGGGACCTAACTAAATTGGAGCAGCTTTGGGGAACCATATGCTCATCCCATCGCTACGCTACCTCCGACTCACCGAATGTTGTCTCCCGAACTGGCCGGCGGAACTCTACACGACCTGTTCCCCTACCCTCTCTTTTGGGCATTCGTCACCTTGTATCATCTTCCAGCAAACGACCTCAACCCGCCCTCTCGAATTTCCGCCTCGAGTATCTTACATTCTGTTACTGGTGTTGATATCCAAACGACGGCGGTACTGAACTTCCCGAAGATCGGTGCACAGGCGGTGTTGAGCGCGTCACTCGAGGTTCCCACCCCAAGCGAGCGAGTCGTCCTAGTTCAAGGGACCAAGGGCGATTTAGTCGTTCCTCTGATCCCACCGGGTAGGCCGACGAAGTACTACGTCAGAGTTCGGAAGCAAGCGGAGCGCAACGCGGAATATGACGAGGAAGTCAAGGAGTTTGAGATTCCTGGTGAGTCGTCAGTCAAAATTCACATTATGGTATTTTCTAAATCCGTTCGTAAAGGGCATGGACTGTTCTGGGAGGCCGACGAATGTGCTCGCTGCCTGGCTCGAGGAGAGGTAGAAAGTAAGCGTATGCCATTGAGCGAGAGTATACTGGCTATGGAGATCCTGGACGAGATTAGGCGTCAGAATGGGATTAAGTTTCCCGCCGAGGTGGAGAGCGCTGAATAAGTTACAGCGCTCGTCGCTTGGCCGTTTTGGTTTGAATTGTAATTATGGATAAAATTCGTATAAAATACTTTGCGTGAACTTTAGCGAGTGGTTGTCTCGTAGAATAGTTCCTCTTCTCCGACTTGGTGAGGTTCGCTCTCATAGCACTTGCTTCCCGAGAGTTGCCGATCAATTATTCAGCTCGGTTCATGGGACTTCCACAACCGATTTTGCCAACCACAAAAAGAAATAGGAAACAAAGGGTGAGCGCTACGCTCATCTACGTACGCATAGAACCCCGCATATGCGCGAACCCCGGAAAGCGAGAGGCAGGGAGTCTCTCAAGGTCCTGAGCACACCTGGATCAAGCCGAAAGTAATAATGATTATATCAAAGTGGCTCGAGTTGGGGCGTGAGAGGTGCTAGTAGGGGATTGTCATATCATTAAAAATGTTGGGAACCCAATTCGTGTAAGATTTTGACAACGCGAGCAAAGATCACCAAATAGACACGGTCCATCTTTCGCTAGGATCTAGTTTCCCTTCAGGTTTAGTCCATTTTATTCACAAACAACTAACAATACAACCCAGCAAGGCTCAAACGCATATCCTCAGAACGCCACATGCTTGGCAACCTTCTCCACCTCCATACCCCAGATATCAACCGACCACCGAGGCTTGAACTCGACCGGAATGTTATACTAAGATAACATTTTAGCGTTAGAAGAAAGGATAACGTCGAACCTCTACTCACTCTAACGGGTTCCCTACGTCCAAGTTCCACGAGTTGCTCATATGCGCTATCGGGCAGCTCGAAGTCTTCAAAGTTCGTCTTGATACGTGATTCGGTTACAGACTTGGGGAGCACCGAGTATCCTCGCTAAACAGCATTCAGAATTACGTCGCACGACCAATAAGCCGAAAGAACCCACCTTGACTCCATACGCGATCAAAACCTGTGCCGGCGTCTTCCCCAGCTCACCCGCCAACTTCTTAACAAGCTCGTGGTCGATGATTCGTGGCTTACCGCCCAGGTTGTTTCCGAGGGGAGAATACGCAGAGATGTGGATGTTTTGTTTCTTGCAATAGTCGACCAAGTCGTCTTGGAGCAGGAGGGGATGCGCTTCGACCTGGTTCACAGCCGGAACAACTCCCGTGTCCTTGATAATAGTCTCGAGAATGCGTACAGGGAAGTTGGATACGCCGATGCTATAACAAGTCGATTTAATATACGCTCGAAACAGACGAAGCAGTGGTTTACCTCTTAACCTTGCCGGACTTTTGTAGCCGGATCATAGACTTCCATACCTCGGTACACGAGAGCTCCTGGTCGATCCCGATCTCCGGGATTTCCGGATCTACGGGATGGGTGGAAATGGGGTTGAGGTCGACTAAGTTCTCAGGATCGGATTTCGCTGGTCGGCCGGGGAAGTGCACTGGCCAATGGATCTGGTAACTCGAATATTATTAGAACGGAAATAGATATGCTGTTAGTGCGCTTACCAGATATAGGTCGAGGTACTCGGTCCCGAGATCTTTGAGTGTCTTGTCGAGACCTTTCTCGATCCACTGGTCCCGATGGAACGAGTTCCAGGTCTTGCCGGTTAGCCACAGGTCCTCGCGTTTAAAGTTCGGGTCGGCTTTCTTCAAGTTCGCTAGAGCTAAGCCGACTTCATGTTCGTTCTAGAGCATGTGAGAATTCGGCATACGAAGCGGATATCACATTGAACTCACTTGGTAGCATGTGGCGAGGTCGAGATGCTTGTAGCCCACTTTGACAGCGATCTCGACAGCGTTCGTGACCTCGTCGGGCTTCGACAAGAACGTCCCAAGACCAATAGCAGGGATAACACGACCGTCGTTGAGAGTGAAACTGCGATTGAGGGACATAGCGAATAGAAATCGATTCCAAAGATTGATGGAGTCGAGTTCGGACCAACGGCGTTTATATACCAATGTCTTCGGATCGGCTAATTAAGATGGTCGGAACGAGCCGACGCGAGCCGATAGTCTCCGGACCGCCGGTTAGCCTCATCCGCGTCCCGTCTATAAGACTTTGTCTTCGGCATGAATTACTCCATCGCTTCATCTCATTCGCTATGTCCTCTCCTCGCCCCCTTGTCGATGGTATCTACTCGCCTACGGTTACGTTCTTCAAGGACACACCTAAACAAGAGCTCGATATCCCCGCGACCTCGGCGCATTTCGAATGGCAAGCCAAAGCGGGCATCAGGGGTATTGTCGTAATGGGGAGTACGGGCGAGGCGGTTGCGCTCTCAAGGGAGGAGCGTAATCAAGTAAGTCCTACGTCGAAAAATGCTTAGTGTCCGGGAAACTGATTAATTAAACAGGTGACAGCGACAGCTCGCGCCGCCATGGACGGAGCTGGTCGTGGCGGACTAGTCATCGTCGGCACTGTCGGCGCCCAGTCTACTCTTGAGGCGATTACTCTATGCGAAGATGCGGCCAAGCACGGAGGAGACTACGTCCTCGTCCTACCACCCGGATACTACGCGAGCGCATTAAATAAAGATAGCATAATTAGTTTCTACCGAGATGTGAGCTCCTCGTCCCTCCCCTAAATATACGAGAGAAACTTACATTTGTCGCTCCAGGTCGCAGACGCTTCGCCTATTCCAGTGATCATATATTCCTATCCAGGAGTATGCAGCGGGCTCGACATGGACAGCGAACTCCTCCAAGAACTTGCCAAACACCCTCGGATTGCCGGCATCAAACATACCGACCACAACCTCGGAAAAATCGCACGCATGGCCAGTCTAAGGGGCTCATACGGAAGTAAGCCACTGCCTTCAAGTTCGTAAATAAAGCCAGAAAATTAACATTATTATCGATTTAGGCGATTTTGTCGTTCTTGGTGGGGCGACGGATTATCTTCTCGCTGCTCTCGCCGTTGGAGCTCAAGGTGCTATCACTGGTATGGGCAACGTTGCGCCTCGAGCTTGTATTAAAGCCATGAACCTATGGCGAGCCGGCAAACAAGATGAGGCGCTCGTACTCGCGGGCGAGATCTCGAGAGCGGAGTGGGGGCTTGGTAAAGGTGGAATCACTGGTACCAAGGTAACTTCAAAATCAGATCCCCGACCTATCCCTTTGACTAATATTGGCCATGTTTAGTATGCTGCGACGCATTTCCGAGGGCTCCCCGAGTCAGTATCATACTGCCGTAAGCCAGTGCCTCACGCGTCGGAGCAGATTAAAAAGTGGATCGAGGCGGACTTGGCTGCGGTTGCGAAGATCGAGAGGGGGCTTGAGGCAGAAGGGTATACTGGTTTTGATAACGCTTAAGATTTTAGTGGACTTATGTATCGGTGGCCACTTGTAGTTGTACAATATCGTGAATTTGATTAGCGTGATATAAAAGTACCGAGCGGTTTGAGTTTTATCGAAGAATATGCGTCTGACCTCGTAGCTCAATGTATCTTAGGCTCGGAACTTGGGGTTGCTCGACACTCTACATCGAAACTAGTCCCGTAAACCAGCCTTCTATACAGGTATCGAAATCAATTGGAGCTTATGATCAGAAGTCGCTCAATCCGTTATTAGCCCAAAAGTCCTATCGTTCGTACATCGGAAATACAAAACATATCGCATACAGCTCACAACCCTTCGTACACCCCCTAATACAACAAACCCCAACGTTGAGTCCGGCGAAAAATACAACCCAGAAAACCAATTTATCCAACATTGCCCCCTGATTAAGCCCAAGATAAATCCATCCCCTCGCTTCCAAACAGGAACCCCATGTAAGAAGGATCGACCTGATTCTGGAAAGCCAAAAGTGCCTCGAATGTCGAGTCCAACGGCATATGATCAAGTCCGTCCATCGAAGGGAGAGTTAACCTATTTATCAGTTTTTTTTATATCAGCGACGGGATAGGACAAGAACAAAACAGATGCGCACATATCGTGAGTTTCCTCCCGCGGCGGCGAACTCTCACTCGGAGGGAACGCATCCGTAAACCCTGCAGCACGAGCCATCTCCCTACAACATCGTGTCAATCCATCCGTTTCTCAACCATTGCATAAACGTGACTTACCGAATAGTCTTGGCTAAATGCGTCGCCAACCGCGTCTGCGATCGTTCACTCTTCTCAAGCGCCGACACCGCCATCTTGAGATAATGTATAGCTACGCCCGAGTCCAAGTGTGTTTGGTTGGGCATGCGAACGAGTCGGATGAGGAAGACGGCAGCAGTCGAGAGTACGATCGTAAGGTACTAGATTGCACCCATATATTAGTATTGTGTGATAAAGATAGTCGAGATTAACTCACATCAACGCAAAAGCCCAACGCTCCATCCGTCGTAGCCGCATCATGGTGCGTCTGAATAATCCCCGTCGCCGCATTGAGTGCTACGACGTTACGTTTTAGTCTCAAATGATCCATCTCGTGTAATGAAATACGCACCTTTCTCCAAATATTGACCTACCGCCGGGTCCTGCGTCTGCCCACTCTCCGGCGGCGTAGACCCAGCTCTCAAGGCCAACGAATTCAAGCACAACCTCACGTGCTCGCAATATAACTTCGCATACCGCGTCGACGAGTTTAAATAAGGAAGATACGGGGAACCTAAAATACGCCCCTCGCATCAGCTATACATTCTGATTGGAAAGTAGAATACGCACTAGACCAGGTCCACTCCCTCGACCACGTATCCAACTAGCACAATATTTTAGTATCTGTTACAATCTCGGACGAGGATAGAACTCACCCGCTCATTCATCTCCCCAAACATCTTCCAATCCCAACTCGGCGTCTCCCCACCTCGATCCCTCACCGCCTCAAGCCAATCACACAAGTCTCGTCCAATAAGCATAAGCTGCACCTGCGAGGCGATAAAAAAGTCGCCAGTGGACATCGATATCGGAAGCGCCGATGTGGAATCGAGATCCGATGATTTCGCGAACGATCGGGAAGTGTAGAGTTGGACGGGCGCAGCGCTCACTCTCGCTACGCATTCTTGGACAAATCCTAATGCGTCTACGCTCTCGCTCTCAAACTGAGACGCAGGTCGTCCAAACCCGAGGGACAAACACCGATCAAACCTGTATCACAAATATATCAACAACCACCCACTAACAAAGAAAAAGAGGGAGGATAGACGTACGCAAACAAACACAACCAAGTCCTCCACCTCTGCACATACCCAGCCTTCCTCTCCTCACTAACAACCTCCCCTCCCCCCCTCGGAGCCCTCCACAACCCTAACCTCCTCCCCATCCTCCACGCATGACCCGTAAGTAACCACGCGTCTGGTCCCGCGCCACCCGCTTGGAGACCCCATCCGGCGAGGAGGAGTGTAGCTTGGACGTCGCTCAGGGTGTGTTTTTTGCGGAGGAGGGTTTGGGCAAGGTGCGATTCGGCGAGGGATGCGAGGCGGGATGGTTCGGGTTGGGGTTGGGGTTGGGTGGAGAGTGTAGGAGGTGTAGTGGGTGAGGTGAAGCGGGCGGCGATGGCAAGGATTGTGGAGAATAGGAACGGAGATTTGTGGCGGATTCTAGAGGCGAGTGTGGGCGATCAGAATAAGTTAGGAAAATAAGACTAGGACTTACATATCATAAGCATCTCGCTGACCGAGGTCCACGACTGGCAAGAACGGATGACAATGCACTGCGTAACTAGAATACAATCGTTAATTTCTCCACAATAACCAACCTAATAATAGATCCACTCACGACTCGAATAACTCAATCGCCGCCTCCCTGCCAACGATCCCAGCTCCAATCGGATCATTTTTCTCATCCACCTCATCCCCCACCCTCACTCCTGTCCCCGCTCCCATTGCAGTACCGGCACCCGCTTCCCCAACGCCAGCCTCGCCCACCTCGCCCTCTCCCTCCTCCGCAGGTTCAGGACTCGGCACCCGGCTCTGCTCACAATTATTCCACACACTCGGCTGATGCAATACCCCCTTAAACGGCGCACTATAAGGATCCGTCACAGCTCTCAAACGACTCTCGCCAGACGGAGCGGGATCTGCTCGACGGGAAGGCCGAGAGGCCAGCGAGGAGGTCGTAGGAGATGCGTGGTTGAGCGAAGCAGGGGATGCGTAGTTTTGTACCTGCGCCGCTGCTGGAGAGATGTAATTTGGCGGAGGAGATTGGCGCGCGAAGCTTATTAGTGGTGGTGCGGGGTCGAGATCTTGAGTAGGAGCGGATAGGAATTCGATCTCTCGGGCGCCGACGCCGGTTGGAGTAGGGAGTTCGGAGGGCGTAGGGAGTTGAGGCGCAAGATGCAATGGCGAATATGGGCGTGAAGGTGACGGAGGTATAATGCTAGGGCCGTT
>JANWGL010005972.1:0-16063 GCA_025200755.1 Ceratobasidium sp. C01 | reverse complement strand
TCCTTGGGTGGACCGTGTCCAATCATTCCATAATATACGTCAGGGAAAATCCCATTTGCAAATTAGCTGTAATTACACCTGGTTTACCTGATTTACCCAATTAACTATCCCCCCTTGGATATAAGGAGTAATTTACCCAATTTACCCCAATTTACCCTGGGTAAATGGGGCAAATTTGCCTTAATAATCCCTATTGTGGTGTTACAGCTGCTAACCAACCCAATTTGCCAAATGGGGGTAAATTTGCAAATGGGATTTTTCCTGACAAAGGCTGACTGCGTAGCTGTTTCTTGTAGCTGTTTTGTACTTCCCTTTACTGTAACAATATGTCTTTTCGTGCTTTTCGCACTCGAAAATGTCAAGAACAAGCTGAACTATCCATAGAATATCCAAATCGTGTGTTTTAGCATTTACCCACACATCTGTTTGTAGGTGTCTGACCACAAACCACCATGGACTTAGATTTCATCATCTCACAACAAGGAAACAACTACCGATGCTCAATATGCGCTAATAATCCTCGGTTTAGCGACTTTGATAGTGCACAAACCCATGAAGGAACGATAGGACATGTCCTCGCTAGGCGCCAACTCGATCAGCTTTCCACACCGCCAATGATTGCTAGCGAAGCTTTTGGTGGTAGCTCACCTATCTATGTCCCAGATCCAATGGCTAGTCTTCTGTGTTCTACTCTTCCTGGTGCTGTGCCCTCTGTCAATGCTCGTGTTTCTAGCGCCAGCGACCAACCAATGGCACCCCCAGCTCTTGGTGCAGACTCGCCCACATATAATCCATGTCCTGAGCTTGAATCTTCTGAGGTACTCTGGCACTCTGAAATTGAGGCGGCTCGGTCGACTTCTAGCAATGCCTACTGTGCGATTCCTGGCCCAGCGCTTGATTCTGATGCCCCTGGTACTATTTATGACCTATGTGGTGGTGCACTTGATGAGGGTGAAGCGGAACTATCAGATGAGGGATCTGAATTGGATGTGGAAGAAGGCGAGGGCAACGAGCTTAACCAACAGCCTAGCTGGGCGCATCCTGGGCTTTCGCCATCTGAGCCCGGGCTTGGTGTGCCTGACAGGCTTCAAAATGGTAAGTTTGTCAATGCAGAAGCAAGTTGAATCGTTGACCCGAAATATTTTAGATGTCCCCCCACCTCCTATCGCTTTTTCAGACAATCCTAACAATTGGTGGCCATTCAAAGATCGCCAGGTGAGATACCTATAGTGATTTTACTGTTGGACCACTAATAACAACGCATATAGGAGGCACTTGTGTGCCTAACAACAGCATTCCCCCGAGCTGTGTTCTTGGAAAACGAGCTCCATGTTTTGAGATGGTTTGCAGAAAAGTGTGGGGTACCTGGCCTACCAAATCATTCAGCAGTCCGATCCCGACTTGAGAAGATTATTTCAATGCTTGGCCTGCAAGCTAAAGTTATGTCAAGCAAACTGGGCAATCATTTTGCGGTCAATTTGCTTGAAGCAATTATTCGAAATGTATGTACACAATTGCTAAACCATCAAACTAAGCGCATTTATTAATCTGCTATAGGAAATGGCAAACCCACAAGTCCGTGACAAGCTTGTTTTCTATCCACAAGACAATGGCCCTGCGGTCAAGAGCGCAGCCCACGGTAAACGCTGGACAGAAGAGGTCAACAACTCTTTGGCTGCACGAATGGTGCAAAAGATCTTACCTTTGAGGCACCAGGATTTCTATGTGAACGAGCCCACACTTGTCAGTGTTGATCTGAACCAAGTGGGGCAGCTTGAACCGCATCTCTGTGTTCCGACTCGTTGGTTTGAGCACGGGCCTGGTGATCTATGGGCTAAAGCGCATCCTCTGGTTTACGAGTCGTCTTCTACTTGCGCTGGATACGTTGTCGATGAGCGAGTGTCCTTGACAGTGTCACTCTCCTCGTTTCTTCCCCCCATCCCACAACTTCTTGACGAATATGGGTGATATGGGACACATCAACCTGATAGGATTATAGGTAAGCTCCTGGTTATTGAAATCACTTGATCTCAGCATCAAACCAAATTGTTCAGGAATCTGAAAGTCTTCTCATGGTGACGAACTCCAAGTTTGGGAAGAACCCATGCGCAACCCTTGGCGCAAGGTTGCAAACAGACGGATAGTTCGCTCCATCTATATCTGGCTTTACTGTGACGACACATCCGGTAACACATCAAAGAAATGGAATAAGCACAACTCGTTTCTCTTCACCTTGGCTTGTCTCCCTTGATCAGACTTGCAGACGCCATATAACGTTCAATTTCTCTCAACTTCAAACATTGCCTCGCCCCTAGAAATGTTAGAAGAGATTCAAGATGAGCTACAGTAAGCGCTATCCTATTTTACCTGTTTCCAACCTTGCAATGAGATTACTGAATGCTTACCAGGAGACTGCGCTCTACTGGCCTAGAGGCATTTGACTGCGTTGAGCAGCAAGATATACTGGTGATTCCATGGGTATATGCTATGCAGGGCGATAACCCAATGCAGAGTGAGCTCTGCTCCCACGTTGGGATGACCGGCAAATACTTTTGTCGTATCTGTTATGTACGAGGCAAGGACAAAGACCGAGATGATACTCAAGATGCTGAAGTGGAGAGGATATCGGAATTCATGAGTGTATGCAGGCATATTAATTTCTCGTTGTGTTTACTAACTACCGAATATTAGATTCACAAGCCTCGTACCAAGGATGCAACCATTGAAAGTTTGAAGAGTCAAGGAGCAATTGAACTCCGTGGGACATTCTCAGTCATTGATAACGAGTCCAGAAGCACTGGCGTTAAAGACAAGTACCTGACTGCTTTTCTTGCGATTATGAAGGCACAGCGCGATGCCAAGTTGTCGGATGGTCACTCAGGTTCTGGTTTGCTCAACCAGCTGCGGGCATTACTACCAGCAAGGCTATTCAATCCAGCATTGTTCATCCCAGGCAGGTTATCTTATCCTAGTCGGACACCAGCTAATGTATACATTACAGATCTGGATGCCGACCAGGATACACCAGGTGAAGTCCTACATGTCATTCTATTGGGAGTGGTTAAGTACTTCTGGAGGGACGCTGTGGCTTGTCAAACAACTACAAACCGGGAGGTGTTAAAGGCTCGGTTAGACTCCGTGGATGTCAGTGGCCTGGGTTTGAGTCCATTGAGGGGCGCAATGCTTGTTCAATATGCAGAATTTCTTACTGGCCAAGATTTCAGGGCAATACTTCAGATTGCTTATGTTGTCCTTCATGGTCTCATTCCAGCTTCTGCTTACGATGCATGGCTTGCGCTCTCGCAGCTTGGCCCACTAGTGTTTCAGCTCGAAATTGAAGATATTAATGCCTACTCTGTGAGCTCTTTCTTCTTAGTCCCATTTATAACTGGTAGTTCAAACGTTTCAGTAGGTTCGATTGAGTAATGCAATTGTCACGCCACTCCATGCGACAGTGCTCTGGTCTCCTCAATGGTTCAACAAACCAAAGTTTCATCTTCTTCTCCATCTGCCTCAGCACATCCAGCGATTCGGACCAGCTACCTTGTTTGCTACCAAGACCTTTGAGTTGTATAATTTTGTTATTTGACTTCGTAGTGTCCACTCCAATCGTCACGCCCCAAGCCACGATATCAGCCGTGCGTTTGCTCATCTTTACACCATCCGTCACCTTGTCAGTGGTGGATGGGTTCGTATCGAACGCCCAGCCGAGAGCGATGTCATTACACTGTTGTTTAGGCAAGCTGGCCCAGCAGTTCTGGCATTACAAAACGATGCTGAATTTATCGCGCTCATGGGAATGCAACATTTGAAGCGGGAATCAGATTATGGTAAGTAGAATACAAGCGTTATTTGGCTAGCTAATTGCCTGCCTTTAGGTCACTCCAACTCACTCAAGAAGCCAAGTACAGTGCCTTGGTCTGAAACAATTGCCTCCAAACACAACACCACTTCTACCCATATTGGTCCCACTGGAACCGACTCCCATTGCTGAGATGTTATACTAGAAAATCATGATCTGCTCAAGCTAGGGGGATATGCTTTACTTGTTCAAGGCAATGCCCTGATTCCGGTCCGAGTCCTCGAGATTCTGGCCACCCCAGCAAAACTACATATATTGGGGATCACAGTGCAGACTGGCCAAATACTACCTGAGCAAGCTGGCTATTGGATGCCTGGGATTCAGCTTGACAAGCACTACAGATTTGTTCCACTTAAGGTGCGATTTTCCTTCATTTTTGGATATGTTTTGGGTACTAAAATGTCATTTGTTCCTGGAGTCACTTGCTTGCACCATCTTGGTCTTTGACAATTGCATCAAGCACAACTGCACTTTCTCTCGCTCCAGGATTGTTTTTCAGGAGCGAAAGGAAACGCCGCTTCGATCCTCCGAAGTCCATCACATCAGGAGTTCAATTGATATCATCCTTAATCTGTCATCGCTTCGAAGCACTGAGCACATCCAAAGACTCTGAGTGTGCCCGCTTACCTTCAACGTCCCGTCCACATATGCAATCGCAAAGAAAGCAGTAGCTGACCAATATGCCGAGGCCGAGAAGATGCGTGCTATAGAGGCAAAAAAGCAAGACGAGAAAGCGAGCAAAGAAGCAGAGAAATCCAAGCGGAAGAGGGGGAATGGGCAGCAAGACGACGAAGATGGGAGAAGGGAGGACATGCAGACCACTGGTAGCAAGCGCAAGCGATGATTCGGTTTACCCCTAGTCAAACTAGTTGGTTTCAGTTTAATTAGTGGCATATATGCGTTGATTCTCCTACATTTTGCCAGTGAAAAAAGCGAACAGAGAGAGCGAGATATATCTTATTGGTTTTGGCTCTCTCATGCACGTCACGTGTCAATTTGAAGATGAAATTCCGATTGAGAGCGTGCGGTCTTCCATCTTGAACAAGCATTCATCCACATCCCAAGGCTATTTCTGCCATCTGCTGAAATTTACATGAACGGCAACACAGATCCAGAGAACTGGCTATCAGGTCAAACAGACCTTCTCAGGAGCTCTTTGTTCAACAACCCTGGATCAGTGATGGCCCACGCAGGTGCCATGGTGGCACAGATGGTTGAACGAGTGGCTCAAACCTTTGGGCTCGGAGAGGAAGACTGCCAAATTCTACACACCTACACCACTCAGGTATTTCAAGTAACTTATTATTAGACAGCTAACCGACGCTTTTCTCTTGACGAATAAGACATCCCGAAAACTAACATTTTGTTTCAGCTCAGCTTGTCCCGCAATTTAACATGTATGATACCAAATGTTGACTCAATTTATCCTATTTTCCGCGTCGGGGTATTTAGGATGTGTTGGGTTCGGTTTTTGGTACAACCGCGACACCTCTTTCTGGCGATTTTTGACCTCTTTTAGGTAGTTTTTTGGGACTTGGTTCATATCGATCATTGACATGTTTTCGAGTGAAGATTAGGTTAGTCGGATAGCCCGGTTTCAGCCCAAAAAAGCGGCACTCCTACCCTAAAAAATAAGACATGGCATATCTTAGTAATGAGGCCAGAACGTGCTAGTATTTCCCATATACACACGATGAACTTTTGGGTCAAAACACTTCGTTTATTAAGACTGATTGAAGGTACATTTCGGAGAAAACATGCGGAAAAGCATATGTAACATATTGAAAAAAAAGACGGTCTACTCGCCGTCGCTGTCGTCCATGCTATCGTCGTCAGCGCTCAACAGCGAGCCACCTGTGCTAGACGACGGTGGAGCGGGCTCTTTGGCCTTCCCTTTGGCCTTCCCAGCACCCTTTCCCTTCTCCTTTCCCGCTCCCGTATTCTTGGCCTTCACGGGCCCTTTCTGCTTCTTGGGCCCTGGAGCGGGTACCGTCTCCTTCCTGCTGCGCTTGCGCTTCTGGGCGGACCTCGGACTCGTCACAACGGTAGCGGAACTAACCGTGGCCCTTGAACGCGTGGTTGGGGCAGACGGCGGGTCAACGGTGGTGCGGCCTCCGCGGCGGGTGCTGGGACGGGGCAGAGGAATGGTTGGGGCGGTGGTGGATCCCGCTGCGGGGGTGGGCGAATCGTGTGAACGCGAGGCATCGGCTGGGGCGCTATCAGTGGCTAGACCAGGTAGAATGCCGTCATCGCGCATTGTCTCGGCGGTATCTCTGTATGGGATGCTGTCATCGCCCGGGTCGTTCGGCTCGCGCATTGTCTCGTCGTGGTCTATGAATGGCGAGGTGGCTGTGTGCTGAACGGATGCGACGGCATTTGCGGGCACGGTGGGCTGCACGGGAGGCTGAGGGAAAGAAGGGCGGGGACGGGGACGGCGTTGGTTCAGGATCGGGGGGGACGGCGTTTCGAGGCGCGGGCGCGTCGTGTTGGGAGCTTTGAACGTCACGGTAAGGGGGGCGCGCGTCACGTAGCTGGGAGCGCGCGTCGTGTTGCGGGGCATCGTGCTGACAAGGCCCGCCCTGGCCCTGTCCCCGTGGTGACACGATGCCATCATCCTCGTTCGACGAGTGGTGCGCCAGTGCCGGTGCCGTTGGTGGTGTTGGTACCGGTGTTGGTGATGGCGCTGTTGGGGTTCGTTAGTTACATTAGAAAGGAGAATATAAATGTGCATACAGTTTTGTGGGCGTGGTGGCCCAGGCTCCGCCGCTTCCCGCCGCTGTCTCTCCCGGCGGGTCGATTGGCGATGACCACGCCGGTGATTGAATGTCTCCTGGACAAGATATTCGGCGCCCCAGTTATTAGAAAAATTTTCGAGCTCGGGAACGCGCTTCCGGATCTATTCGAATGTTAGTAAAGGGAAAAACCGGGGGGAGGGGGGACAGACATACCAGGCTATACAGTGTACCAAGTTTTGTTTTATCTTGTTGCTTCCATGGATAGGAGATGTCAATGCCGGTGCGTATCATTAGATCGCGTATAATAGCCTAGAATATGTAAGTTAAAGTCAAGCGGATAAAGTTATCGCGTGAGACTTACTCGGATTTCATACCAGCGCTTATCGTTATCCAACTTGTCTCCGGGCAGCTGCATCTTCTCACGAATCATGGAGATCGTGACAAGAGCCTTCTTCTCGGGAACGGGAACAACTGAAGGCGAATCAGCGGTGGACGCGGCACCGGGGCCGTTGGATCCAGACCCCAAAGCTCCTGGGGTGTCGGCAGCAGCCATAGCTTCACGGGCTTCCATGCGTGCAATGAGAGCTCGCATCTGAGCGAGTTCGGACGTCATGGCCTCGTTGGCCTCTGCAAAAGGAAAGATATATATAAAGACGGTTAGCAGGTACCAGTGCAAACGGGCAGATGAGTGGGCAACGAAGTGTAAATGCGTACCTCGGTAGCGGGCCTCACGTCGGGTCTCCACATTGTGGTCATCTCCCGACGATGCCTCGTTGTCCTCGTCATCGCTATCTCGTGTTCGCTTCTTTGACGCTTTCGCCTTTTTCGCCTTTTTCGCCTTTTTCTTGAGTACCTTAGCCAACTCACGCTTGATCAAGCGTGCTTGCTCATCGTCCGAGTTGTCGTCTGAGCTGTCGTCTGAGTTGCCGCGGTCGACTTGCTTGCCTTTCTCCTTGCGCGAATGGCCCATTTTAGCACAAAAGAAGTAAAAAAAAATCGAGAGAAAAAGTTAGGGGATCGAGAGAAGTGTACAAGGCGGGTTATGGGGTGTGGTCGTTGAGAGGAAGGTCAAGAGCATGAGTACTAGAGGGTAATTGGTGTGGGGCCATTGCAGTATCGGTTGTCGTCAAGTCCGGTTGGAGTCGCAAGCGAGCGCACGGCCTTGGGTCACGTGCATCAAAGTGAAGTCATTTGTCCGAAGATCGGCCGGAGTGCTCCAACGCCGGATACTCTGTCTAAGTCGCCCGATGTACCCTTTGGCCTCAAAGCATACCAAAATATGGGATACTTTCACTTGTTTCCCATTCGTTTTGACTACTTTTTCATATTTAAGATACTAACTTTTCGAACTTCGGATGTTGGGTTTATTTGTATTTTGTTTACCATAGTAATACCTTGGCCATGTACTTGAACGTTCACAACCACTACTAACCCCACTCCGGCTTATCCTCAGCCCCGGAGCATCCCAGAATATGGGGTAATTCTACTCCACTTCGATTATTTAGACCTTGTTTTTACAATTTCATCGACAACTTTTCGGGCTCCGGACGTCTGCTTTTTCGGGTTCGGAAACCTAGGTAAGTTTGTGGTTTGTTTGTGGCGGTTATGCCACAAGCGCCCACCCGCTCCACTGCCTACGCTCGCCCTCGACCCTACTAACGCTCTAGTTCCCGTCCCTCCCTGCTTTCTCCTCGCCCACCTGATGTTCTCTTTTACTCCTTCAATGTCGCTCGGCCCTTGGAGGAAGTCTAGGCATTCACGTTGTAAGATAAGTGTTTTTATTGTTTTTTTTTCGTTTGTCTGCACACACTAACGGTTTTCCACTTAGCAAATTTGGTTATTAGCTGTTGAGTGCGCTTCGGCGCACTCACAGTCATTTTAGTTCTCTTTGCCAGGCTCGATCCTTGTTACAGCAAAATGGACATTCCTCCAATTCCTGTTCACCTCTCCGTGCGATCGCGGCCACGTTAGTCAATCCCGACAGTTCCTCCGATACACGGAATGCTCCAACCACCGGTGCTAAGTCCACACCGCTAGGTACGCTTGTTTATATGCGCTTTTTCCTGTTTTGTGTAATAACGGTCGGCTAACGATTACACAGGGACGGCACGTGTCATGATTTGGTGCATCACTGCACGCTAGCTCGTTCACCCTCATTTTCCGAAGTCGATGGACTTGGTGGAGTTTGGCACAACTAGGACCACCCCAATACAGTGAGTACGTCGCTTTTCCAATGTTTCGTTGCTGATGGCAGATTACGATAAAAGGGCAACCTTTCTGGCGCGGCGTTCTGCCATTTTTATGCTATCCCTCTCACACGTATGTATCTTACTTTTTTTTAACATGTCGTAGGAGCTAAGTTAGATCTATAGCATGCCAAAAGACACGGACCAAATGCGCTGTACCGCTGGTTGTGATGAAATTTTTACACGTCGCACTGTACGCTGACACCTGCGCTCTGGGTGTCCGGGTTCTGATCGGCGAGCCGATTTGGTGCAGAGGGCTCAAGAACTTCGCGCCCAAGCCCGCTCATGTACTCCCCGCTCCCCACATGGTCGTCGACACTATCACCGGCGCGACGCTCCTTCTACACCCCCACCACCCTCACTATCACGCCGTAACAGCCCCGCTTTGTCTGCAGAGTCCCATGCACACACTCCATCCTATGATTTACCCTTCGACGCACGCTCGCGACACGCCGACTTTGAGTTTGACACAGCCGGTGCCGGACCATCAAGTCGCTCCCCCTCCCCCGCCCTTCCTCCCTGCCCAGTCAATGGAGGCGCCACTTGTGGCTCAACCTTGCCTCCTGGCTACACAGAGCGCTGGTGCGGCGGTTTACCACCCGAGGAGTTGCTGAGTCAGGAGTTACACGGCGAACTCACACACGAAGGTAAGATGCGTAATGATCTCATAATCCTCCTTTGCTGATAAATATTTTAGGCTACAATATTCCAGAGAGCGACCTGCTCGTCATGCAGGCGTTCAACTACAAAGTTGACACGGACATTAGCGGCCGCGCATTCAACAAACTACCCCGCGCATTCCCCACTCGCCTCGACGACTTGCCAACTGAGAAGCGCATTCGTACGCGCGCTCAGACACTTGCCGGCATTCAGGGTACTAGAATCGACTGCTGTTCCTCGTCATGCATCGCGTACACTGGGATTTACCGCGACCTCACCCACTGCCCATACCGAGAGTGCCAAAAACCTCGTTTCGAATCTGACCCCGATAACCCCGGCAAGCAGCGCCCCTGTTGTACATTCCTCTACATCCCCCTTATCCCCCGACTGGTCAACCTTTATCGTGACCCTGTGATGGCGCGCCAGCTGTCCTACCGAGCGAACCGCAAGCGCTCCGACGACGTTGTCCGGGATATATTTGATGGACAGCACTACCAGCGGCTCCGCAGACGACACGTCTCTGTTGACGGCAAGACTCTCAGCCACCAATACTTTGAGCTATCCACCGACATCGCGCTGGGACTTTCAACTGACGGATTCGGGCCCTTCAAGTCACGAAACCAGAGTTGCTGGCCGCTGCTTCTGTTCAACTATAACCTCCCACCATCGTTGCGTACTCGGCTCGAACATGTTCTCTGTCTTGGTGTGGTGCCTGGCCCGCAGTCCCCAAAGGAGATCGACACATTCCTTGAACCTCTAATCGACGAGCTTGAGACTCTAGCTCGCGGCGTCCCTGCGTATGACAGTGATCGGGGCCGGGCCTTTTGCCTCCGTGCATTTCTCCTGTCTTGCTTCGGTGATATGCCCGCCATTGCCAAAGTCATGTGCATGAAGGGGCACAATGGCAAGTCGCCTTGTCGTGCCTGCCAGATCTTAGGGGTTAGCGGCACCGAGAGCAACACCTACTACGTCCCACTGTCCCGAACTTTTGACCGTACTCCTGGCCAGCCACGGTCCTACAAGGGCCTAGACCTACCCCGTCGCACGCATGCTAAGTTTATTGCCGAGGCCATCGATGTCGGCTGTGCCGATAAAGATACCGACGAGGGTAACCGTGCCCGTGACAGCGGCATCAACTCCTTATCCCCCCTCGCACGCCTCTCCTCCCTCAGGTTCCCTGATTCATTTCCCCACGACTTCATGCACGCCATGTTCGAGAACGTCATCCCGACCTTAATCGATATCTGGACTCGCTCCCGGCGGTTTAGCGACTTCGGGACTGGCAGGGAAGGATATGTATTGCAACCAGGGGTTTGGGCAGAGGTTGGGAAGGACTGTGCCGAGAGCGGCAACACCATCCCAGCCGCGCTCGGGTGTCCCTAACCTCAACGAAAGGCGCTCCGAATCAACATCGGAGAGTACTAAGCTCTTTGCCACTCTGCTCGCACCCGCATTGCTCCACGGCCGATTCCCTCAAGATGTGTATTTTCAACACTTTCTCCAGCTCGTCAAACTTGTCAACCTCTGTATGGGCTTTGAACTCTCTCGTGACCAGATCAAGACCCTGCGTCAAGGTTTTGCAAAGTGGGTCAAGGACTATGAACGGTATGTTTCTTTTTCTACTATTTAAGTCCGGTTGGTTGACTATTTTATTAATTGCTTTCTAGCTACTATTACCACAACGACCCTAGCCTTATACGCGCCTGTACACTGCCCCTCCACTCACTCCTCCACATCGCCGACGACATCGAGACTATGGGGCCCGTTTGGTGTTATTGGGCCTTCCCAATGGAGCGCTTCTGCGGAGCGCTTGCTAGGGCCAACAAGAGTCGTCGCTTTCCATATGCAAGCCTTAACCGACACATCCTTGAGATATCCCAACTGTCCCAAATCAAGCTGATCTACGGGCTCACCGATATGCTCAACCTTGAGGAGCGCCGAACAAATATTGCCACCGGGACTAGATACAACGGATACGACGGTCTGGTCTTTGTTCCCCGCCGCCGCCACATCATCCTCCACTCGTCGCTCATAAAGAAGGTCGCTGCCTACCTCAGTGTTATTGTCGGCCTGCCTCAGGGTGTTGTACGCACGTCCCTCGCTACTCGGCGCTTTGTACACTGGGGCCGTATGCAACAATTCGACAAATCCGGAGGTGGTGACCTAATCCGTGGCCACACACTCAGCGCAAATACTAATCGCGTTACGCGTGATGCATCATATGTTCGGGTATGTATCCATCATTTGCTAGTCCCATTAGTACGTCGTTTACTGACTATCTTGACCTAGTACCACACCCAGTATGATAGGTGGCGTTTTGATCATCCCCGAGTTCGTGAGATTGAAGGCCAGACTGCCGGATATGGCCGTGTTGGGCATTTTATTGTTATCGACACTGATTTTTTACAGGAGTTATCAGACCAGAGTGATAGCCCGATCCCATTTCTAGACCCCATTGTCCTCGCCATTGTCTGCCCGATGTTGGCTTTCAAGCGTTTCTCCGACCGTAGCCTGATTCAGTACAAGCTCTACCCCGGCAAGAAGCTAGGACACCCTGAAGTTATTGACGCTCAAGACATTGCGTGCTTGGTTGGGCGCGTAACCACTCACCTTGAGACCACGTATATTGCCGAACGCACGACGGTCGTCGGCCGCCTCGATATGCTTGATGTGACGCTGAACCCCGATTAACTCGAACTGGTGAGCCGTGTCTAACCAGTTGTTCTTGTAGTAACCATTACTTACTTATCTTACAGGCAGTTCTACTATGACACAAGATGCGCGTGCGCTCGTTAAATTTCCATTTTTACTGCTTTCAGCATATATCATCCCGATTTTTAGCTCTAAATGACCTAACGAATGTAAATAGCTCGGTATGATGATCTATTTTGATTCATTTCATGTGAACTTTTCGAAGAACATGTCCCGATATTTAACACGATTCATCCTATTATTTAGGATTTGGTACTCTGCGCTTCAACGCTCGTCAACTTTACAATCTCAGTGTCCGTATTCAACACTGAAATTTGTAAATTTCACGCCACTTCACACTAAATTTCAGTCTCTTTCTTGCGTGTTCCGCATGAATCGTCCTTCTTTTTATCATGTTTCTACCTCTTTTTTGATGCTGTTTTTTAGTACGTTTCATCCTCTATTTTAGTACTCTTGTATCCTCAAATGTCTTTAACAATCTTGAAGTCGGAAATAGTGATTTTTGGTACATCCCAAAACCACAAAAACGGGTCGTTTCCGGGTGACATAGCAAATTTTCGAAATACCATCCCAACTTTTGGGACACTCTTGTCATACAGAGTTTACCATAAAGTGCAATGCTCCGGAGTATGCCGTCTGGAATCTCGCAGCAGCGCTTCAAGGAAGAGTGTGGCGCAACGATATCCTGAAACAGATTGGTGATACAAAAAAAGATATTGAAAAGCTTAGTGAGCTAGTCAGAAATAATTGGTCGCTCTCCAAACCCCAAGAGGTACGTCTTTGTTCTATCCAAGCATCTCTGGCCGTTTGGTCACGCTAAATCATGTCTTACGCGGATGTCGATTAGGTTATTATTAGGCGAATCCTTCGTCACCACATCATCACGTTGACGACTTCTTATCATAACCTTCCTGCCCGAGTAAAGGTAAGTGCGCATTCATGAACACTTGAAAAAACCTGTATTTATAAAGCGAAACCTCCAGAAATACATTAAGGAATACCACTCCTTGGTTGGCCTGGGAGGTTATGGGAGCGACAAGCTTGTTGTTCAGGTTGTGGATGAGTTTATTGACCGAGAGTATCATCAAACTCGCAGCGCTCTGCGGAGAAATGTGAGTTCTCTTGAGCATAAGCGTGGCTCAGCACTTATATTGTATAGATCTTCACTGCCTTAGCTCGCAGTTCTCAACTGGGTGTCGTTGCGAAGCAGCTTTGTAGTGCATATTACATGCAAGGAGCCCCAGCCGAGGCCCCAGTATCCGTTCAAGCACACATCGCCCAACTAGTGAGCGCTTTTCTTTATTTCATTTATGGTAGCTTAACCCATTGTATTGCCCAGCGCTTGATTGCTGTCAAGCTCCCTACGTCGGCTGAGGCGCTAGACGACTCGGTAAGCCTGGAGCAACCTCAAGTTTCAGCCACCTCGAAAACCAAGGCTCGCAGACCAAAAAACGACAGTGGTTTCTGGTCCGAGGTTGACCGTGATTTTGCTGGCTTCACAAAGAGCCACGGTCAGACTTATGGTAGTGCCGGGTGGACTAAGTGCGTGCATTCAATCTTTCCGGAACGAATCTAACACTTGTTCTAGATGGGAGCAGGATGTTATTGCTGCAGACGAAGCTCGCTTTATAGGCAATTCAGATGATATTGACGAGGAAATGCTTCCTCCCCCCTTCGAATAATAGATTGTAATATGCAGTGTCATAAAAATATAGATTCATCTTAGGCATTTACATCTTACAGGTCTATCCAATGCTAGCTTCTTAACATTACTCGGAAGACCACTGCATCCGACGGTATAACGCTGACTAAGACCCAGCCAGCTGGAGCACACATGCCCGGCCATCTGGCTCGCAGATGTTAAGCGATCATCTGACAACGGCCTGGGAAATCAGCGCACCTGCAGCTGGTTCGCTTCCAGCTGCTTACAATTGCAGATTCCGTAGTAGTGTACCTACAGACTGGGGACGTCACGAGACCGATCTCAGGGTTCAACATCCTTTACACTTTCCACCATCCGCAACCACAGCACTCCTTTACCCCACAACTACAAAGGAAATGCCCCCGAAAAAAGGGTCGGGTAGTAGAGGGCCTGCTTCTGATATGAAAAACATAAGTGCGGTCAGTGTGAAGAAAGGTAAAAAGGGGTCGGGTGCTAAAACAGTCATCTCGGTAAGCCCATATTTCGAAATCCCCCTGCATGAACGCTGAAATTTCCTTACATAGCTCAAGCCTGACAAAGGCAAAGGCAAAGTCAAAGCAATCGAACCGCTGTCGGCAGACGAAGACCAGGAAGAGGGAACCGACCCCACGACGTCCAATACCTCGTCGTCTAACGAGGAGCCGGTGGAACCAAAGAAGACCCCGAAAAAGAAAAAGACAAAGAAAAAAGGCCCGAAAGCGGGTGGACTGGGCGAGGAAGGAAGTTCGGGGTCGGAACAGGAGGCCGTCGCGGCTGTCGAGCCAACTAAGCCGGGACAGAAGAAAAAGAAAAGGAAAAGCCCAAAAAAGAGGACAATCCAGGTGAGTAAATCATACACCCTATTGGGTACGTATGCTTACAAGTCACTAGGAGGGCAATGGAACGGGCGACGAGGCCGGCGAGCCGGAGAAACTGGCTAAATCAAAACGTAAGACACCACAGGCCAACCTGACAAGTGAGGGTGAGGACGGGAGCGGAGACGATGATAATGAGGAACACAAGGTCAGTACACTTGCATTTTTTATTTCTTGTATGACCAGGCTCATGTTTTCGTAAATGTAGACCACGGAGCAGTCAATGAAGGAGTGGGAAGGGAGTGTAATTGGTCTACGCCGTCGCATCATAGGCGTCAAGCAGAATGCGGATGTCCTTGCCTCCATCGAACAGGCTCGGATCGGGAGCGCCTGTATCACTACCGCTGGAGTCGGAAATGTACACGGCGTCGTAACTCTCGGCTTCGATCCCAATCAACGCGGGAACCCACGTGGAATCAACGATAATCACGTTCGAGCCCTCTACGACATCATCAAGCGGCCAGGCGGGAAGCGGGACAGCGAGTCGCCCATTTATATCGCCATCTCCGCAAAACTTATCACACCGGAGTGCCTTGAACAGATGGCCAAGGTCGACGCGCGCAACCCAGCGCACGAGATGCCCCTCCTGGACCTGATACGTCCAGACGGAGATCGAGAGGACGAACTCGAGGAACGTATCTGGCTTCGCTGTGCAGACGGCGAATGGCTCACACTTGAAGAGATCAGCAAAGACTTGTCCGAGCTCGGCCGCCTCCGAGCCGCGCGGATCCTGGCACTGTTGCTCAACGGCAATCATCGTATCCGCTCTCTTATCATGCTCTCGTCCGACATCAACGCCGAACGCGACCGCCTGATCGACAATATCAGGTCGGGGAAGGTTTCATCTGATTTTGGGTTCGCCGAGCTCGCCAAGCTCTCTGCTCGAGCGGAGGAAGACCTCACATGGCGAGTAATCGTGTACGACGGTGAGTCAATTACATGTTTTTGTTTCATTTTGTTATATTCATTGTCTTTGTACTAGCGGACAAGCTTTCGAATGCCGCCCGGAACTTCCTCGTTCGGAACGAGCATGAATTGCCCGCGATGGGCGAAGGCGCGGGAGAGCGGGGTTGGTGGCTTTCGGAGCATTTCAGCATCATGATAGCCGACGCGATCGCCAAGGGCGAAGCGAAAACCCGGGAGCAGGCGATTAACATTGCACAGGCAAAGTGGCGGAAGGAGAACGGCAAGGCGATTACGGTGGGAGAGGAGGAGGAAGAAGAGAAGGGGAAGCCTCACACAAAGGGCGAGATGGTCGGGGACGATGGCGTCTCGCGTTAGGGTTAGGGTTA
>JANWGL010005971.1:0-11133 GCA_025200755.1 Ceratobasidium sp. C01 | reverse complement strand
GTTACAATCAGAGCCCTACTCCGCGGTGCCGTTGGAGGGAGGCAGTGTTATATCCAAAGCCTCAAACGCCCAATCAGCTTCGAACCTTACCTCCGCATTTTAACTTGGGCAGAGGCAATGCGATAAACAAGGAGCCGGACACAGCGGCAGCGGCCAGTACAACGCCTTACGTATTTTATCCGAGTTATAAATATCATGGTACCGTACGCGTCCAAATTCAAAAACGAGTCATCTCGTAAGTCGCCGTAGTTTCCCATGATTTTGACAGAATTACTTACACCACGATGAACCCACCCGGAATATATTTTATATTGCGACCTGCACAGTTCGTGTTGGTTCAAGTGTATCTCTTGCTGAGACGACTAAAATGTACGTACATCCGGCTCTGGGGTGGCTACCCATCTGTGGCTAAGATGAGAGCCAACTGTGCGGTCACGCGGCGCAAGCGCTGCGTGGGTAATACTCGAACGGGCACAGAAGTTACGCAAATTATATCTTTAGTCACTTAAATAACGTGAGTGACGTTTACTCAAGCACCATTTGGAGGACCTTTCTCGCGGGTGAGGTCTTAAACTAGCCGTAATCCATATCCCCATATCGTAACGCAAGACGAAATTCTTGCCAGGCCACGTTGTTGCCAAGCAGCCACTTCGAATAAAAATAGATGCTACAGGGTTTTGTGATACGTTGTCCATCTCAGTTTCCGTGGAGCTGCGCTCCATGACTAATTTAAAAATTCGTCAGTAAATCACTCACCACGTTATTACATCCACGAGTTGCAAATGAAACGAAAAGAGAGATGGCAGTCGTAAGAGAAGCTAAAAATGCAAACCCCATAATATATTTTGGGCCGCAGATCCCATGCCCAAGTGGTGGAGCCGCAGCCCTCACGGAAGCCGGGGGTGCGCAACATTTTGCAAAACTCCATAAGTCGAACCACATGATATGTACTGCGCACTATGGGACCTGGCTTCGCCCGCCGAGTGCGCAAAAAACCGACCGTTGTACATCCTCGAGATACGTTCCAGGCGGCCGTTCAGCTTCGTCCCAGGGAGCCCGATCAATGAAGGTATCGATCGCCGCGAACAGCCGCGAAGTTCGACCACGATAAATTGACCCCGCGCGGTCTGGCCATTCTCCTAACTCCCCATTCCTACGCTGCTAGCGGAGTTTAAAAGCCACCTAACCCCCTAAAATCTAATTTCATTGGGCAAATCGAATGAATCGGGCGGCGATCCATTGCGGGGTTGATGACCAACTCCGGCGGCACAAGGCTGGACCCAAGCACACACCCCGATCCTGACTCGTTATGGGTTAGTCAGTCGATGCCCGGATCGCGTGATAGGCTGGTTTCTGCTGGCTCTCAATCGGGTGAGTGCTGATTCTCTCAGATAGCTGAAGATCAACTCACGTGTGAAATGTATAGAGTTCCTGCCTAACCAACGAGTCAGGTGCCACAACCAAGCCCAACTCGGAGGTAAAGTCCGACCGTGTATTGAAATTACTTTATTTTTATATCCAAACCCAAGTAGTTACGGCGCGCCTAGCGAGTTTTCTTTTAGCAAAAGGCCTCCGGGAACTAGGACATAGGTCTAGTACACTAGGTAGGCGTAACATGTATGCGCAATGGAGACACGACGACTGGTGGGGATAACTCAACAGAGTTCTCGACCTGCAGAGCATACTAATTTCAGGCTGCCCTTGAACTCATATGTCAGCTTGCCAAATAAGAAGGATCCCGATTACAGAAAGAACAAGGCGGATTGACAGCCGTCTAGACCGCCCAGATCACTCGGTCGCGGAGTTTTGAACGAGAGCGTGGTTGGCACGAGTGAGATCTAAGCTCGTGGCCTGACTGCGTATTCATCGAGGACGTCACCGCTAGTGCGCTTGGGGTTTCGAATAAAGTTCCACGTCCAGGTTCACCATCAAACCACCCTAGAAGACCGCAAGACGCGAAACTCTTCCTGGCTGTGCACAAATCTTGACCGCAATTAGCTGGGCTAGACAGGTCCCAAAGCGCTTCTGTCAACTGAACAGCAAAGCGCGTCGACTGTATAAGTGCGCGTCTTTCTTCGCCGCCCGGTGTTGACAGTGGGGTTGTCTCCCAGAATCTGGTTGATGTTTACCACAATAACTGAGCCGGCCCCCCGCTGGGTTTGAGTCTAGCCCTTAGTTCGCTAGTTCTGGTTGTAGAACCCAAACGGGATGGCAATTCAAAAATGCTGCAGGAACACCTCGCTAAACCTACGGCTCGTGAGACGTGGGCCGCGACTCAACTCTCGTGGAAAGTGGGACATCGCTGTATTCAAAAGGCGCAGGACGCATGATGCCGAGGACAACGGATCTCCAATATAACTGACAACCACACCGAATCCGGTTTTAATTTCGTATTCGATCATTAATCGATTGTTAGTGTAATCGTAGCATCATGAGAGGCTTGAGATTATATAGAACACAAAGATATTGTATTGATTGCGCCTGGTATGGAAAGAGCTTCCCGCGTGGCGCCTAAAGCACAGGACACCTTTGTCGTTTGAGTAAAGATTTGACCAGATTTCGAACCTCATGTCTGGAGCCAAAAAAGCAGCCCTGGTTGTGCCACTTTAAAGTGACAGGAACTCTAATATGCGCCATCGGCAAGATACACTAGCGGCGGCGCAACTCCCCGGTGCCGGAGAGAATGACATTGCCGAAGCAATTCTTGGTGACTTGTTGTTAGCTCCTTGAGCCAGCCCCAACAGGAAGACTGAATGGCAAGTAATCCATAACTTTATCCGGGTAACTTTAAGGATATCATGATATGATGTCAGAAACCAATACGTCAACGCTGGGTGAGGCTAAACTCGTGCAGTACCATGCATTGATGCAGCTGGAACCATTGAGCCCCGTTATGGTCTCACTGGGTTGTAAGGACACTTCCTACAGATTCTAGGGTTATCGTTGTAGGCTCTGATCTCTGTGGCATGTTTACCAACACACGCCTAGGCAACCCGCAGTTAGCCAGCTTGGCCCGTTAGATCACCGCGGGTTCTCCCAAGTCATGATCGCGTGTAACACAAACACCAGCCCCCTTCTACAGCAACACCTACTGGTATATCTGGTTGGGAAGATCGGTAGCGTGGAGCCATGTATCAAATGCCTAAAAAAATTCTAGACCATCCTTGATGGCTGGCAGTTTAACTGATACCACAATATGTACTTCTGAATGTCTTGTATCACTAAAATAAGGTCTTTCTCGTGATGGGGCGAGGCCCGTGCCCGTGCCCAGTAAATATATATTTTCCATAATAGGTATCCGATCGAGCTGAAAATTATTTCTAACAGGCTTGGGGCTCCTTATTCAGGCTGCCCATCTACGTTCACGGTCCTCCGGTGCGAGGCCATCAACCACCTCGCCGAGCGATCGGGATACATTTGCCCATGAATAGCCTCAATACAAAGCTTAGCAGGTGTCTGTATGATATCTTACATATAATGATAGTTGGGTTGTGCTCGGCAAGGCCGCGCTCCGACCACACTTCAAGTCCACGACGATACCTTTCTACGACACTTCGCGACTAAGGACGTGATAGGAACCTCGGGTTTCGCCACCCTCTGCCGAGAGATAACATGTATGCGCGTGGTCCCCTATACCGAAAACTGAATGAGCCCACTGCATTGCGGGGGGGGGGGGGGTTGTTTCCTGGTGTCTACAAAAAGTATGTCGGGATTTCGTGCGGATGTGCCTCGAGTTTGTTCTACGCGTGGATCAAGTCACCCCGACGAACAGGTACAAACCCTTCTATCAGACCACACAAAGACATCTATAATACAACCAAGCAAGACCCCCTATCCCCATCACTCGTAGTTGAGCTAAGGAGCACGGGGGCCAACCCCGAAGTTCCAGGATCGACGGTCGACCTTGGTTCAGGATCTCCGATGAACCGTTTTCGCAATTCACATTCGCGGCGTAAGTTCATAGTCAGTTAGTGCGAGTGCCTCGCGAACAGGCCATCCTGTGAATTCTCTCCCGATATCATTGCCTATTCTTTCGAGTCGGAAGAAGCGATAGCCTGTCCGCGAACCTTTGAGCAGCCGGGGATATGTTCCAAGCGTAGATCACGGCACGCCTCTCCCACGGGTCGCAAATATCATTCAAATAAAACACCAACTAATTTTGTCACAATCGGAGACCCGGATCAGATTTGATCCTATCGGCAGACGCTCAACTCTCATCAACGATGAACCGCGATGGAACAGTCAGGATATAGCAACAGTATCAGGTGCTATAGAGTTCAACTACCATTATAGGCCTGGAGAAGCGATGAATTCAGTCCAGATATTGTTGAACATGCGGTCTCCCCAAATGGGGTCTACCTAAGAGTGAATAGCCACACGCATGCCCAACGTTTAGCTCGATGCTCTAAGGTGCTTCCGGCGGAATTACGACCACGAATGGAGCCAGCGCGGATACGTGAGGTTACCTCCGGTGAGTATTCTGTTGGAATCTTTACGTGTAACAGGTGGGTCACATTCAAGTGATGTAAGGACTATGGTTCGAAACCCAACAACCAACACACATACACAAGCCCTATTACGCAGGCCAAGCAAATTTCGAGGACGCCAGCGCCAAATTGTCCGGGCACGCAACAGAATTTGCTATACTCAGGCTTTGACTACTGTACTAAACCGAGGCTAGACCAGAGGCCGACCTTCAGGGGAGGTGACCATGTAGAGCCATGAATTTATCAGCTTAGGTCTCGGTGCGTTTACATTAACTCAATCGCGCTCAGCGCAAGTGATTGACCTCTCGCAAGAAGTCTCATGACTACTCTTGTCAACGATTTGAAAGGATAGCTTTTTTACTTGACAATTTAGAGCCTGTTTTCACACTAATTCCAGGCACACAACCGCCCTCACAATGACGGACACTGCGGGCTCGTAATCGCACGCTCTTCGCCGCTATTTGCCGGAGAGATAAGCTCGGTCGCACGTATGCGTGTAGCTTCCGTATCACAGAACGATCGTGTATATTCCCTCGTAGCGGGATACTACAATGGGACCTACAACAAATATGTCGAGCCGCGCCTCCGTATTCGTTCTGCCCTGTTTTGTTCACGAGCCAAGCCACCCCCAGCGAACGTCAACCCCGCCTTCTTTCATTTCCTACGATGAAAAACACGCGTCTACGCCCCTATGGCGAACCGTACAACGTAATACCAAGCCAGTCGCCGAGCCAGGTCAGCTGGAGTGGTCGAGCTCAGGTGCACAAGACCGCAACTAACACTTCTAGTATCAGCGATCGCCCTTGGTTCTATTCAAGCAAACAACAACGTCCGTCGCAATTCCTGTCACAACGTGATGTCTATATAGATATCTCATGAAGAAGGTATCACTTCCAAACCTCAAAGTGGAACAAATAGACTTCTACACGCGCACGTTTGATTAACCAGTTCCATGCACCGAGAGCTGACCTCGACAGGGTTGGCCTCGCGGTTCCAAAGGCCACTCACGAAAACGCCGCTTAATTTTATCGTAATCGAAGGCCCAGATCAAATGCGCTTCTACCAGTAGACTCCTAGCCGCAAACAGCATCGGGCGCCATTGCGAAATTCAAGAAGCGGCGGATCTAGTCCGTATATGATAGATCACACAGCCCTCCACATGAAATGCGCCCAATGGTGGTCACCTTCCAGCTTGTGCACACTGCCAGTATTCAGTTCGACGGGGCGCGTTCACGAAGGGAGCCGAGTACGTATGCGCGATACTAAGGTTGGCGAGGTCTTTGGTCCGATCCTCACGGACATGAGTAGGCCGATTTCAAGTCCTTCGATTGAGACTGCGACTAAGTTACAATGAACAAAAACCGACGAACCAAACACGCATGCACGAGCCATGTTCCACAAACAGACGATATCTGGGGGACCCCAGCGCAAACCGCGCAATTACGTACACACAACTACACTCGCGCACTTTATTCACCGCAGTAAATCTAGGACTGATCAGAAGCCAACCGCCGAGGGAGTCACCATTTAGAGCTGCAAATAATGGATTGACGTTTCCGTCTATTAAGTGTAATTAGTGCGTGAACTCATGACCGTGAATTCGGCGCTAGAACGCAGAAGATATTTCAACCCATCTCGCTCTGATCTCTATCTCTTGCGTCCCAGGTTCCGTTCCTTTTCCTTCAATGACGTCGATTGACCTAGTGGCTTCACGCGACGGCCAAGGTGTTTCAGACCATATTCTCGTTCGAGTTACAATTATAATCCGAATCATATCAACCCCTAGTTCAAAACCTTTGTAACCACCCCCCCCGGATATCTCAACACAAGGCCCAACCCCAATTCATTCACACCTTCCTCCCAAATATGGTCTCTCGGAAATGAACCGGAATGAATTTGGTTCTCATCCACTTCTGTTGAAATAAATGTGATTAACGCACAAGAAATTGACGCTAGAACACACATGATCGCCCAATTTGTCTCTGGCGATCTAGCCACACGTGACGGAGGCTTCGCACCCCAGGTTCCGTGCCTACGACCTTCCAAGCGCCCCGGAAATGGACCGGAACAAACGCCAGATTCACTGGTTTAAATTCACAAGCGCGCCCGATCGCTCACACGCTGGAAGCACTTCGAGTTGGTAATTCCAAGAAGACAATCTAGGGGTGGCTAGACGACAGTCCGTGGTACCGCTGAACACTGGTAATCTTGTATACTGCGCGACCGCATCGAATCCGTAGTATTTAACATTCAAGTAGCATGAATTCATCGTTGCTTATTCTCGGAATCATGGAGAATAACAGATATAGAGGATACATTAGAAATATCGCTTTGTATAGAAGAGAGCGTCTTGTGTGGCGTCTAAAGTAGAACCCACCATAATCACCCGATTGAGTATTTGATAAGCAACCCCGAAGAGAGTAGACCCTAGCTAATTATGCTGCTTTGAGACGACGGGAACCTCATTAGCCCTCCTCAGAGTTGGAGGCTCCGAAAGCTCCTAACCTTCCGAACGCTCCTAACCTTCCGAACGCTCCGAACGCTCCGAGGGCCCGTGGCTTTATAAGCGAACTCCATGTACAGCATTCCGATATTCCACCTAAATACAAGTGATCCTCGCAGTTTCAACAAGACTTTGTAAACTTGTATAGGTCTATTCATCCTGAAATGAGAATTTGAGCATGTATCTTATCACAATAAGTCTCCGGCTTTGCTCTAACACACTTTTATCACTGATTACGGTAGTGGCAAAGACTAGTGGACCGCCACACCAAAGTTCTAGCAAAAACGATTCCTGACTAAACCTCCGAAAGGAGAAGCGCGGCCACCGGCCTCGGAGTGTTCGGAGCGTTAGGTGCGTTAGGGGCTTTCGGAGTCTCCAACTCTGAGGAGGGCTATTATGTGGGGTTCGGTAAACTTACGGCCCTGGAGAGGCATGCTGCGGGTACCTCCGTAGCCGAAAGGACTGTTGGCAACTTGACCACCGTGTTGCTAAGCCCGCTTGGGGAATCAGCCTCAATAGGACGACTGAGTGGCGAGCAAGCCACGGGTCCAAGCCAGGTTGCGAGTATCACAAGACAACTCCAGGTAAACCAACAGGGCAACGCTGGATGTGGCAAAACGTGTGGGACATCGCGTTTTGCAATAATATAATTGGACTTTGCAGCTTAACGGTGTTTTTGCGAAATCCGATGCCTTTCCTAATAGAGTCTAAGATTTTCATGACGGCTGCCGATACCTGTGGCGTCTGTGCCAACGCCCGCCAAAGCAACGCACAGTAGGTCAGCTTAACCTATTTGATAGTCTAAAGTTTCCCAAGGTCTTGGACGTGTCAAGTGCAAGCTTTTACCTCGTTACGTAGTGACATGCGCTGATATATTCGGTTGGAAAAGCAACGACGCGGAAGATACATGTCGAATATATGAGCATCCCCAGGAGGTAGCATCCTGATTGACCCCATAAGTACTTGTATGCGAATATCTCCTGTCAATTAAATGAAACGCCTTTCACGATGGTGCGATTCCCGGAAAAGGTATACATCCTATGTTATTCTTGAGATAGAAACTTACTGAGCGAGAGATACTGCCCTAACTAGTCCTAGGCGCTCCACGATAGATTGTGCGACTATTTGCACGATCCGCAGGTATTGGCCACAAGTATACGAACCCTACCAGACGTTCGGGGTACGTTTGCCAAAAATGCTCTTGATATACTCGCCAAGTGAGTGTATAATAGCATTGTATACGACAAGGGCTCGGCCTTACTCGGCGAGACCATGCTCCAATCGCCTTGCACGGTCGGGACTATACCATACTACAACGCCTGCAGGTAAGAGCGTGATAGGCACTTCGGGTTTCGCCATCCCTTGCCCGAGAGATAAGGCAAGCCGTTTGTATGCGCGTGACTTCCTATACTCAAGAGGGATGCAAGTCCCACATCTCAGCAGCGGGATTCTTGGTTAGAAGCCACAAGGAATATGCTGGTGGTTCTTTCAGCTGTACACGGCAATGAACAGACACTAGTACATCCTCCAGTTCTCACTCATTCAGGCAAAGGAAGACATCTTTACGTATCTCTGTAATCATCACACAACGTCACCCATAAGAGAACCAAGCAAGGTGGCCACATGTACCACCTGAAGTAGTCGAGCTCAGGCGCGCGCCGAACCACACTTGGCGCTTCCAAGATCAACACACGTCCTTGGTCCTGACGCCCGACTCGGACAGACAAACTCCGTTATGATTCCTATCACACAACGTGATTTCATATTCAGTTAGCACAGTCGTCCCACGGGGTGGGTATCCTATCCTATCCTATCCCAATCACACGCTCTGGATGACTTTCCCTATACTCTTAAGACGGAACAAACGGGATTCTGCCCGTGTACCTATGAGCGTATAGACCGAGGATGGACTCCGGTGCGTCAACGGCGCGGCGCAAAGATCACACCATTTAGCCTCGCAGAAGTCTCATAACCAGTGGCCTGGATTGAACTTGATTCTCTTGGTAGGCTCTCAGCTCCTATTAAATATTGGCCCCCACAGAATTGCGGGGTGTGAGGTGGCACGGAGGCCGACGCCGTGGCGGACCTCGGGGAGGTGATGAATTCAGTCCTTGCGCCGCTAAACACGCAGTAGTCCCTAATTAGGCGGACCTAAGAGTGAATAGGCCGCAAATCTAGACTGAGTCTCTTATGGTTAGAAACCCAACGGGCGACACGCATACACATACAAACAGAGGGCACTTCGGCGACCGCCAACGTCAATCCGTCCAACAGCACGCTGGTCCGCGCATGCATCCTAAGCATTGGGCAGACCGGAGCCTAATCATCGATCGACAAATCTATCAAAAGCCAGCGTTTTTGAATTTCGTTCCAGGCTAATTACGTCGAAACAAATGTAATTAACGGGAAAGATCATCAACGCACGCCAATCATGGCTGGGACGCTAGAATGCAAACGGCCTCGTTTGATGAGTTGCCCGATGCAACCATGCGCACTGTTCCGTGCCATTTCCTTCCGCTTGGCCTACGTGAATGACGTCAGTCGCAGGCGGTCATCGATTTCGCAGCGTAGCCCGCGTCCGTTTACAGATTACGGCCTATAACTTGGTGACCTATACTAATAATGTCTCTCGCGAACCATATTCAGCGCCTTTTCTTTCTGCCAACCTTCGCGAACGATCCCCAGTTGACATGGTGATTCCAGTGACCTATCTAATTCAACAACCTGTTCTTGACAAGAGCTACGCCCACTCTATACGTTAGTCCTACACAAACACACTTCTATCTGGATACAAAGTCAACTCAAACGAAAATCTCTCTAGCCGGAAATGAACCGGAACAGGCGCCAAGCGATGCGTGGCTATAACTTTATCCTTGAGAACAAACTAAACAAGCGCGCCCGATCACCCACATAGGAAACCCCTCAAATTGGTAATTTCAAGAAGAGACCATCCGGGGGTGGCGAGACAGCACGCTGCCGGATGGTTCTATTAGTTCCCTCTCGGGGGAGGCACGAGGGTCTGATGGGATGCACGGCACCGTGGACGCGAGAGATTGAAGTGGATCAGAGTTTACGGGAAAGTTATTGACCCGAGTCGGTTTACTATAGCTCCTTGGATAATCGTTTAACACCAACACGCATCATGATCAATCACCTCTATATTGATTGCAGATTCAATACACGCAGATTCGACAACACAATCAGATTCGTAAAACAATCAGACCACACCGGGGCGCACACACTAGTGAGCACCCGAAAGAAGTACTCCCCAGCGGGCACCAAGTACAATCGATCAGTCAACAACCAAACAAACGAGATGTGAGGACGAGGAGATATGGGGACGAGCACCATAACCAGGACCAGATAGCGATCAACGACATATGGACAAAGAAGGAAAGACAGCGAGAAATGTGAAATACATGAATGTGAGAAGATGCGGGAGATGAGGTGGGTATCAGCAGTCGTGGTATGCGACAGCCTACGGAACGTCTGGAAGGGATGGGGGGACGTGGCGGATCGGAGCGGTCGCATAACTAAGCTAAGCGTGCGGGTGGGACGGGCGGGACGGGGGTGGCAGTTCAGATTGGGGATAGAGGGGGACAACGAGGGTCAATTCAAGTGAGGGGTGGGGAGTAGGGGACTGGGAGGGGGTGGAAAGATACTGGGTGGTAAACTCGTTCAGGCTGCGTTTATAAAACTTGGGAAACATAGATGTTCGTAAAATGTTCAATTGCGCGAGTGGCGCGCGTGGCGGTCCCAGTCGTGCTGCTGCGAGGGCGGCGGCGGATGCATCATCGGGCCTTGGGGCGGCGCGTGATACCCGTAATTGTAGCCCATCGGCATCGGGGCGTACGGCGGGGCCGGGCCATGCTGGGCGTATGGCGCCGGGCCGGGTTGGTAGCCGGGATGTGGGTGGGGCGCATTAGGGTAATTCATGGGCGCAGGGTACGAGGGACGCATGCTGGGAAGGGTTGTCGTATGGGCGGGGGCAGGCATGGGCGCAGGGTGGTGGACCGGAGACGTATGTTGAGGGGGAGCGTACGTAGGCGTGGCGGGATGAGAAAACGCAGCCTGGGCCTCACGTTCTTTTGCATCGCGGCGGCCCCAACCCCTCCGACCGGCCCCCGTGCCGCCAACGAGCGG
>JANWGL010005970.1:0-14488 GCA_025200755.1 Ceratobasidium sp. C01 | reverse complement strand
GTCGAGAGGTGGCAGGCAGAAGGCTCGTTTGGGTTGGAGGGACGTGAACTGGTTGCGTAGTTGACTTGTATGTTAAGTTTGTTGTAATCTGATAAGTTAGAGGGCACAGCCACGATTTGATCCGGAATTGAGTCCGGGACTGGTTGTTGTGTGGTGTACACTGACCCCGACACCGACGCCCCGGCTTTCCGTCAAGACGCAAGGTGAGATTTTGTGCGCGTATGAGCGGGAGGGAAATTATGCGAGGAGTGGGAGGGAGCGGGATGGAACGGGTGGATGAGGAGGAGCTGGGTGGATGGATGGGATTTGGGCGGATGGATGAATATGTGCTGACGGTCGGTTTTTTGGCGCCGGCATATGAATAGATGGTGAGTCCTGTATGTTTTGTGTACTGCGTGCGCTGGCTAATGGGAAGGACAGAAAGTTGAAATCGACTCTTTCTCGGGTTACAAAATCTACCCATCCAAGGGGAAGCTGTATGTGCGCGGCGACTCCAAGGTAAGCGCGTACGACTCGGAGTGGAGACGTTCAGCTAATCGTGTGGATATAAGGTCTTCCGGTTCTCGTCGTCCAAGTCTTCATCGCTGTTCTTGCAGCGCAAGAACCCGCGTAAGATCGCATGGACCGTCGTTTACAGGCGCATGCACAAGAAGGTGGGACAAGCGTGAAGGGTTAATATTGGGTACTAATGATAGTATATACACGCAGGGAATTGCTGAGGAGACCGTGAAGAAACGCTCGCGCAAGACCGTGAAGCACCAGCGGGGTATAGTGGGCGCCGACTTGGCTGCGATCACGGCGCGGAGGAACCAGACTACGGCGGAGAGGGAGAGCGCGAGGGCCGCTGCGATTGCAAAGGCCAAGTCGGAAAAGAAGAAGAAGGAGGACGCAAAGACCAAGGCCAAGGTGGGTATCGACGGGTCCAATGATAGGGAAGTGCTAACAGGTATGGTTTGCAGCCGGCCGCACGGGCACCGTCGGGCGCGCCCAAGGTGTCGAAGCAGCAGATGAAGGGCGGAAAGGGCGGACGATGAGGAGATGTGTGCTGAGCTTTCTATGTATTCGCCTACCTGTATGCAATGCGTCTATGTCCCATGCTATGTTTGTGATTGTGTGTGATTGGCGCCCGGGCACGTGACTTGACTCCGAAAGCCGAAGCTGACCTTGTCTCGACGACGACCTTGAAATTTGCGATGCTCAACTCGAGGAGGCTGACGGCAAAGGTAGCCAGGTGTGCGGTTGCCACACGTGCAACCGCCATGGCCCGCACCAGCCTGGTCTGTGCCCGGAGCCTGCACCAGAACACGAGCGTCGCCGACAGAGTGAGTCAATGCGGTGTCGAATCTGCTTTGTGCTGAGCAAGACCAGGACACCATTACGAGGCTATTGTATTCTATCGGGACGAAGAGAGAGGTCGAACGATATCTGCGTATCTTTAGCGCGTCGTCCCACCCGTCCGAGCCGGCTAAATTTGCCGTTATCAAAGTCGGCGGTGCGGTCCTCGAGCAGATCGACGAGCTCGCGCTTAGTCTGAGCTTCTTATCTCGCGTCGGCCTTTATCCGGTCGTACTGCATGGTGCTGGACCCCAGCTCAACGAGATTATCGAGTCCGAGGGCGTCATTCCAGACTACATTGACGGTATCCGTATCACTGGTCAGTTTCATTTCGTCCCCTTTGTGCGAAGCTTATCGTTCGCCAGACGCAAAGACTCTCGGTATCGCCCGTCGCGTGTTCCTCGAGGAGAACATGAAGCTCGTCAACGCACTCGAAAAGCTCGGCACACGAGCACGGCCGATAACCACCGGGGTCTTTACCGCCGATTACCTTGATAAACCCAAGTACGGACTTGTCGGCAAGATCACCCGCGTCGACAAGCGCCCTATCGAGGCTGCTATCCGTGCTGGTGCGCTACCGATCCTTACGTCCCTGGCGGAGAGCACCGAGGGCCAAATCTTGAACGTCAATGCCGATATTGCCGCCGGCGAGCTTGCCAAAGAACTCGAGCCCCTGAAGATCGTCTACCTTAATGAAAAGGGCGGCTTGTTTCACGGCGTGACTGGAGAGAAGCTTGACGTCATCAACCTCGACGAGGTGCGTTTGCACATACTATACTTTGTACTTTATTGACGCGCATATAGGAGTATGGCGAATTGATGAAGCAGCCCTGGGTCAAGTACGGCACCAAGCTCAAGCTGCGAGAGATCAAAGAGTTATTGGACCACCTCCCTCGTGCTTCGAGTGTCGCTATCATTTCCGCCGACTCACTCCAGAAGGAGCTCTTCACCGATTCGGGCGCGGGTACTCTAATTCGTCGCGGCTACAAGCTCTTCAAGGCTTCGTCCATCGAAGAGGTCGGTGCCGATCGCCTGCGCCAGGTCATCCACGATCGCGACCCCGATATCGTTACCGACCATCAATCCGTTGCGGGTGTCCTCTCTGATCTCAAAAAAGCTCCATACACGATCTATGGGGACGAGCCGTTTGATTGCGTGGCCATTGTCTCCCATCCTCCCGATGAAGTTCCCGTCATGACCAAACTTCTACCATCCAAGAACGGCATGCTCAATAACATCGCCGATAACGTCTTCAACGCCATTCGCAAGGACCACAAACGCCTGTTCTGGACGGCACGCGCAGACGACGAAAATCGGGCATGGCATTTCGAGCGCGCGGACGGCAGCTTTACGCGTCAAGGCCGGAGCCTGTTCTGGTACGGCATCCAGGACGTTGCCGAAGTGGAGCGTGTGGTCAAGGGCTTCGAGCAGCAGGGGCGCATTGAGCGTGCTTATCTCCCCGTTGGGCCGAGTGTACCCCCTCATCGGGCGGCGGCGGCGGCGGCGGCTCCGACTGGCACGCGCCCGTTTTCGACAATGGCTCGGCCATCATTTAGCGGAACTGCTAGGTTCACTTCGCCGTCGCGCGGGTATGCCACAGCCGTCCCGGAGAAAAAGGTTGCGCTCATTGGAGCTCGAGGATATACCGGCCAGGCTCTTGTTTCGCTCTTGTCTGCCCACCCTCATCTCTCTCTTGCCCACGTCTCGTCTCGGGAGCTCGCCGGTACCAAGCTTAAGGAGTATACCAAGTCGAGCGTGACGTACGAGAACCTGTCGACCGCAGACGTGGAGCGCATGGCCGAAGAGGGTGCCGTCGACGCGTTCGTGATGGCCCTCCCGAACGGTGTATGCAAGCCGTTTGTGGACGCAGTTGACAAAGGGGACAAGAAAGCCGGGCGGGAGACGGTGATTGTCGATTTGAGCGCGGACTACAGGTTCGAGAACGGGTGGACGTATGGGCTGCCGGGTGAGAGTCGGGCGGTGGTCTGAAACATGTTAGAGCGCTCGTAACTGAATGTATTTTTGTTTGTAATGAAGAACTGTATAATCGCGCGGCGTTGCGAGCGGCCAAAAGGATATCGAATCCCGGGTGTTATGCGACTTCGGCCCAGATGCTGTTGGCTCCGTTACTGCCGCACCTTGCGAGCGGGGGTTTGCCGACTGTGTTTGGAGTGTCGGGGTACAGTGGGGCGGGGACTCAGGCTGGGCAAAAGGACGCAGAGGGGCGCTCGACGACTGTGCCCAAGGTGTCCGCAGAGAGCCTGAAGGGCGGGATCCGGGCATATGCGCTTACGGACCATATCCATGAGCGCGAGGCCGGGCACCATCTATCGAGTTTGGTCTCATCCCCCTTGAGCATCGGGTTCGTCCCGTCTGTGGCGCCTTGGTTTAGCGGAATACTGTCAATCGCGAGCGTTCCGCTTGAGACGAAGATGCGCGCGTCCGAAGTGCGGGCTTTGTATGAAGAGAAATATGCGGGGGAGAAGCTAGTCAGGGTGAAGAACCCCGAGCAAGGTGTGGTAGTGCTCGAGGACGTGCAGGACCGGCATGGTTGGGTCGTCGGAGGGGTTCAGGTGCATAGCTCCGGGAGGCGAGCGGTCGTCACGGTGAGTTGCGCGCTCGTTGAGTTGGGCTCTCCGTTGCTAATTCGTTGGCGTGTACAGGGCGGACTAGATAATTTGTTGAAGGGAGCTGCGACGCAGTGTGTACAAGTGAGTGACTCCGCCTTGCTGGCGAATGCTCACTGATGACTTTGGGTAGAACTTGAATATTGCACTGGGGTATGATGAATTTGCGGGTGTAGCTACTTAGGTTCGGGGGACATGTATGTCATCAGTTTCGTTTAGAACTGCTCCTGTTACCGACCTCAACTCGGAAGCCGGCCAGGACCGGGAAACCGGCTACTCACTGTTTCTCGAGTATTGAGCGGAACTAAATAACACAAAATATGTCAGAAATTTCTCACCGTATGAAGGAACCTGAAACGCACTCTTGTTAGCATTTCTGTGACCGTTTCCCGTCGGTTTTGAGGACCGTTCCAGCGGCATTGGCTATTGGGGTGAAAGGTTTGGGAAACACAGCGCTAGCCCACTAATGGGACAACCGACATATTCTCCATAGGTGCCAAGCGTCAGAGGGCCGCCATTAAGGTATTGTACACAGGTACACTGGCTTAGAATGTGGTTTCTGGTATTGTAGGCCAGTAGTAGAGTGGTTCCCGCACGACACACACCAATCACTCGTCTGATCACTCAATCAGAGAAATACTTCTCCCGCAACTGTAGTTAACACAGCACCACATTCAAATCTCTCGTTTTTACCCTTTCCCCCCTGGCTCTCGGCCTGATCGCCTTCTGGCACACTGCAGGACCACTATTGCACTAGGGCCATATTCTGAAACCAAGTCCACTCAATCTGTAATTATATGGATTCTTTGGCACCAAATAGCGCAATGATACACCTGCTAGACATGACAACATTCTACCAATTGCTTTGCGCGGTGGACAACGGCAGACTACCCAAAGTATCGGGGTGTGGCCGGCTTCCCGGTATTTTCATGATTTCCGGCCAATTTGTTAATAACCCCGTAGCACAAGAGGTAGACAAGATAAAAATCTATAAAAGATCTACAGGATACAACGGAGCCCTGTCTGTTAAATGAGTACCAAAAAGTCAAATAGATCTCCGTTCCAGGTGGGATAAAGCTGCATTGCCAAAATCTGGCCGGTTTCCCGGTCGGTGACGGTAATGACTATGGGACACAGCATAAATGCTAATTCGTGAGAGTATACATCTCACCTTGCTCCTGCAAGGTCACTTGGAGGTGTAAATATTTGGAAATGAATTGCCAAATGGTGCAAGCGTGCAGCAGGTACCGTAGTAACTCAAGCACAACCATATAAATATTTCATCTCTTCGTTCAATCTCTGCAACCTCCCATCCTTTGCTGTTAGACTTTTGCTAGGTGGCACCACGGGGCACTTATCATCGAAATCCCACGAAAGTCGAGCTTTTTCCCTACCAAAGCTGCCACTGAGTGCGACCTAGGCATTGAATGGAGTCCACCAATTAGGGGCGCGCAATATCGATAATGGCGCTTGGTATACTTTGCCCTTGCAAATGACAGTGCGGGGAACTATATAATTACCGGCTTCATGACGCGTTTTAAGCCTCGTAAAGAATAATGAAGCCGCCTAGAGTGGTAAATAAGGTCTGGGTCAAGTTTCAAGCTCCCAGCTAATTTACTTGTTACCACATCCGATGCTGAGTCAGCAATCGCCCAAAACTGCGAAGGCCACGTGTCTGAGGAAACATACTCTTCCTTCTCCTTCGTTGTTACTTGCGAATCTGATGTCTGTACCGACATCTCTGGCAGGCTCTGAGGCAGGCTCCGAGGCAGGCTCTGAGGCCGCAGGCTCTGCAGCTGTAGGCTCTCAGTCATCAGCTGCTGCTATAGATGCCAACTGGCGTAAGCGCGTTGGGCTTACTGTGGCAAATCCAGAATCAGTCCTCCCTCCAACGTTAGCCACACTCCTTGCTGAGAGTGAGGTCGTCCCTGATTGGATGGCAGACATAGTGAGGCAGGTCATACGTCGGACCGACCTGCACGCTAACACCTTTTCTTTTCCAGGACTCACCGAATTACGCCAGGAGTATCGACTACAGAGACCCGATCGGGGCAATTGTTGAATCGTACCGTTTCAATATGCCTCCTGTATCTCAAGATCCCGCTCTTAGTGAAGACACTGCGCGTGCTCTACCTTTCATTTTTGAGGTCGTTGCGAACCATTTCAATCTTCTTACTGTGGTTGTCCCACCTTGCGAGGCTGACCGGCGTGTTGTTCTTGATCATTTTGGAATTCATATCTGGAATCGTTGCACGCCGCCGGACTTTGAGTATCGGTACGCGTGGATTGTTTGCTGTAGATGGCTCTCTGACATGTTCGTGATAGGCTAGAATCTTCTCTCCAAGTTCCCCGAAGCCATTCGGTAACGAAACCTGACGCGGCGGTTTATATACCAATTTTCAAGAAAGCGGCAAGGTTTCAGAGCATCCGCGAAGTCGCCGAAGCCTGCTCCATCCGACCCCGCGGCGAACGGTACCAATCCATATTATTACACTGGGCAACCGAGTTCAAACCGGACGCTAACCACTCTGTGGCTGAGCAACAGCTATTCCGTGCGCTGGTATCTGGACTATCTCAGCGCCGCGCTCTTGGCTTCCCGGAACATTTTGTTTTCGGCACCACCTTCCACTCTACCACTTCGCTCGATGTCTTCGCAGCCACCTGGGTACGCACTTCCAGTGAATCAGGCAAAGCAGCTGGCGCCGACAACCAAGACCGCCCCGGCGAGGGTGTACTGGCCCATGGTGCGACTGGGGGGACGCCGGGAGAGGAGATTGGCTCCCAGACAGGGGCAATTCCGAGTGAGGCAGACAATTGGAAGGTAAATCGATCTTTACGACCGCGCGGATGTGTTTCTAACTTGTACCCAGATTGTTGTTTATAAAATAATCTCCTTGTCGGTCCAATACAACCGCGATATACTGCGCCTTTTCCTTCTGATGAGGGCGACTCGAACCCTGGCGCGGGGATACAAAACCGAGATCGAATCGCAGTCGGAGGACCGAACCGCGGAGCAATCGAGGAACTCGGGGTGGATATATGAGTGGCACAAGCCCCCCCCGCCCGCCCGCTCCGGGTTCGCGGAAAAGTGGCAACAAAAGGCAACGCCATAATCCTTCTACCACTCTTCCCCCAATACCCCAGGGCAAGCAAACCGGCTTGACTTCTCAATACGACCACACACAGCCTCGCGAGTCGGTTGGCGTGGTGGGTGTGGACACACCAATTGAGCTGCGCTACGGAACGCAGTTCAACGATTCATCCCGCAAGGTTCGAGAGTACCTCGTTGGATTGACGACTTTCGGACAGTTTGATCCGATCCCGAGCCCAATTGATGATGATAGTAATTAGTGATTACAAAGTAATAAGCTCTGTGTAGATTTTCGTCGTTTGTGATGTTGCGTGTCATGTTAGCACCCCAAATATGAATTCCAGTACTGTAACCTACCACCACCAAGAAATACGACACGGCCACTAGGATACCACTCCTTCGTGAGCGTCATGGCCCCGGATCTGAAGGGAGTAAGCGCCGAGGGCTTGAAGCGCGGTTGTCAACGAATCCACTATGGAACTCCCAGTTCCGGGTTCTCCGGGGGTCAAAAGTCGGGGGTGACTCCAGGAATATACGTGGCTCACCTCCGGGAAATTCATTGAGGATTCGCACGGAGGTAAATCCAGGTTTTTGGCAAATTCCGGGAGTCGTTTTACCGTGTTTTCCGCACCTTAGCCCCGACTTTTCAGCCCGATTTCGGGGCTAAACCCCGGTCAATCCTGGGCTCATAAGTAATGTATTTAAAACAAAATTTATTATCCGGGATTGAGGCCAGTAATACACGGGAGAGAAGTCAGGGGAAACCTGGGGAAACCCCCATGTATATTGAAACTAATGTTGGAGAAGAGAGTAAATAACAGAGAGGGAATGATAGTGGCGTATGATGAAAGGTAACAGAAGCGACGATTTACAATACCTATCAAACAAGGCAGGTGGGAGGAGCGCGGGATCTACTTTAGGGATCAACAATGATGTATGCGCGGAACTAAGCACTTACTAATTGGTTTTTGGCACTTGTCGTGCTCGCCTCTTGCTGCGCTGGCCCCGAGTAGCTCTAATATATAATTAGTAACGATAAGATAACTTACTCTAAAGCTACTTGTACGATGCTAGGACAGGGGATGGGGGAGCGTCAGTAAAATCCTGGGGTGCTCATGGCGGTCACCGGTGCTCACTATTATTATTAGTGCTCACGAGCGCGTCGCCGCTTGTCATCGTAACTGAATGTATTTTTGTTTGGAATGAAGAACTGTATAATCGCGCGGCGTTGCGAGTGGCCAAGAGGATATCGAATCCCGGGTGTTATGCGACTTCAACACAGATGTTGTTGGCTCTGTTACTGCCGCACCTTGCGAGTGGGGGGTTGCCGACTGTGTTTGGAGTGTCGGGGTATAGTGGGGCGGGGACTCAGGCGGGGCAAAAGGACGCAGAGGGACGGTCGACGACTGTGCCCAAGGTGTCCGCAGAGAGCCTGAAAGGTGGAATCCGGGCATATGCACTTACGGACCATATCCATGAACGCGAGGCTGGACACCACCTCTCGAGCTTAGTCTCATCCCCCTTGAGCATCGGGTTCGTCCCATCTGTAACGCCTTGGTTTAGCGGAATACTGTCGATCGCGAGCGTTCCGCTTGAGACGAAGATGCGCGCGTCCGAGGTGCGGGCTTTATACGAGGAAATGTATGTGGGGGAGAAGTTGGTCAGGGTGAAGGATCCCGAGCAAGGCGTGGTTGTGCTCGAGGACGTACAGGACCGGCATGGTTGGGTCGTCGGAGGGGTTCAGGGGCATAGTTCTGGGAAGCGAGCGGTCGTCACGGTGAGTTGCGCGCTCGTTGAGTTGGGCTCTCCGTTGCTAATTCGTTGGCGTGTACAGGGCGGGCTAGATAATTTGTTGAAGGGAGCTGCGATGCAGTGTGTACAAGTGAGTGACTGCGTCTCTTTCGTAATGATTGCTGATGAATTTGGGTAGAACTTGAATATTTCACTAGGGTATGATGAGTTTGCGGGTGTATCCACTTAAGTGCCGGGTGCATGTATGCTATCAGTTTCATCCAGATCTGTCCTTTTGAAGGACTATGAGATACACCATAAATACTAATTCGTGGGAGTAAACATGTTTTTGAACTGTAAAGCGGTCCTCGTCTGAACTCCTTCCCGCATACCCGCCAGACGACAGGGCACCTCGTTTCGTTCTGCTCATATATTTCACACCAAGGCTCTCAGACGAGGACCTCACACGCACTGGCCACACCCGTACGTAGAGTAGGCGGAAGTATGACTGGTAGCGGGTCGAGCTGAATCTCCGTCAAGGAGTAGCCAATAATTGAGAAACGGGCGTAAGCAATAAATTTCAGAAATGAGAAATGTTCGGTCAACGCGATAAATCACTATGACAAACCATGAGTACCAAGAAAACATACACTAAAACTATTGATCATGTTTTTAAATATCACCGGAGTCGGTCTGAGTAAATGTGAAAAGATTTTCGTAGGTCAACGGCGTGCCCTTATTGGGATATGTAAGGGGTTCGACATCTTGGTTGAGTTTCTCATCATGGGGGAGTTTCCCTTCCTGGCCGAGTTCGTCCGTGGAAGACTTGTCCGAGGAAAAGCCATCCGAGGAAGAGTTATCCGATGATGAGTTGTTGAAAGAATCGTATGCCAAAGCTACAGTATTCCCCCGTGAACCAGGCATAACGGGGACGTTCGAACCTCCTCTCTTCCGTTTGCCGGCAGCACTCTCGGAGGCTGGTGTACCGTTATTGAGTGACGGTTCAACTTTTGGTAGAGGAGCCCACTCCTTCGCGATAATGCTGGACAATCTAGTTTTCGAGATGTTGGCCTTGTATCCTTCGACCAGGGCGATGGTCGCTCGCATCAACAAGTAGAATTGGGCTGCTTCAAACGGATTCAAAAGCTCAAACGACGCAATGCTGTATTTGCGTATCTAATATGGCGTTAGCACGTGTGGATTAATTAGTTAGTAATGAGTTCGCTAACCTTGAGACCTTCCTCGTCAAGTGAATGTGAGTCACCAACTGGAGGCTCGGATTGTCCAATTGTTCGTTGCGTTAAATCCTCGACTTGATTGTCGCCCCCAGTCTTCTCCCACCTTGCTGCGAACACATCGACATAGTAGCCACGATCGTGTGATATCCCAAACACAAATTGCCCTGGAACTCCAAGGGCGCGACGCTGGTACAAGGCAGATACGACTCCCAGCAAAGCCTGTCGATTGGACACAATCGGTACTATATCCGCGGATTTGTATTCTGCGACACAATGTGGGAGGAGAAGGGAGGGTGTCGACTTTGTGAAACTCGAAAAGATCTGCTTTACGGGAACGTCCACCCCGGTGAAGGGTTTATGCCCCATGTCAATACAGGAGACCAAGTCTGCGGTAGTTGTTGCATACAGGAACGACGAGTCGCTCTTGGCTTTCGGCAACGAAAGGGTCCGCTCCAGGCTAGTTTCAACGTTAATTAGTGTCAGCATGCTCAAGTTATACGGGGAGTCACTCACAACACAATCATGTCCTCATTTGAGTCTTTGATGCTAAGCGGATGCCATGAGATGTTTATCAGGTTATCGATCGGTCTCCGGTAATCGGCCTCGGAGGAGTCAGTCATGCGTGAGGTTCTAAGGATCTCCATCAATTCATGGCAGGCGTTGAGTATAAGTGGCATGGCATGTTGGAGATGGCAGTTCGTAGTAGTGTCGGCGAGAAGGAGGCGATCCGGTACCTGGGAAAGAAACCGGTCTCTGAGACGCTCGAAATGAGGAGGCACAGGCATGCTCTAAGATGAGAGATTTATAAGCTTGAGGGCCAGAAGGCAAACAAGATCTTACGTTTTCGGTTCCGAGCCAAGTGGGAAATATCCCACTTTGCTCAAAAATGGTTTGCAGTTCTTCAGGAAGACGAGTTGATTGATACGTGAGGTCCAGACCCACAGCATTGGCCCATTCCCCAAATTGCTCCCTGGATTTAACAAGATCAGACGTGGGCGAAGAATTTGGGGAGGTGGAAGGTTGCGACGGCAGTGAGGAAATATCAGACATGGTGTGCTAAGGTCGTGGCTCGAGATGGGCTCGTGACTGGTCGTTCGGTCAGCCTGGAGTCTGACTTACCTGGACACCAAGCCTCTTTCCTTTTTAGGACGAACTGCAGATTTGAAATTGGGTGGGCGCAGTTCGTTCCCAGAAGGCTTGGTACATTTGGGCATGTAGGTAGCCACACTTTTCCGACCCCAATACTCACCGTCCAAACTCAAATGTACATACATAAAATATACAACATATACTATTTAGATGTCTAGCTTTCGGATGGTGGCGTTTATGAAACGAAAATTCAATGTTTAGAGGTCGGAATTCGACGCGCGAAAGTCGCGATTTCACTAGGAAATCGCTAAGCGCTGATCTCAGGGTCCTATTGCTCGAGCGCGTCGCAGAGGCTCGCGTCAACTGTCTATCACGCCTGGGAGCTCTACTCGACTATTTATGCTAGCCTAAGTTCTTATTATATATTTAAATCACTATGAGCGACTACTTTGACGAATATGAAGACCTTGTTCTTAATGAAGACGAAGCTCGGATGCTTGATGCACCTCTTGATCGCCCTCTCTCGCGTGGCGCGCTTGTGCTGGGCACTGATGCATACACTGTGGACTATCGAGCACGCTTAGGTGTCAAAACTGAGTCTGTGACTGGTTATCAACCTCGTTCATGGCAATTGGACTGTGCTGTGGCCTCGCATCTGGGCCGTGATGTCCTAGTTGTTGCTGGTACTGGTTTCGGAAAAACTCTGCCATTTATTATGAACTGTTGGCTGGATTCTAGTCTGTTGGTTTGGATTGTATCGCCTTTGAATGCGCTAGGGAACCAACAAGCAAGGACCTTCCAAGAGTGGGGAATCCGGGTGATTGCAGTTAATGCAACTACTAATTACCCCGGGCTTCGAAAGGCGCGTTCCAGGCGCATACATTGCTTCAAATGTATATACTAACATAGTAACACGTTATATAACCCTAGGAGATCCTAGCTGGAAAGTTCCAAGTTGTGATTTCGTCTATTGAGGCCTTTAGTGATACGACTCGCCTTCTCCCCGCTGTGAAATCGCCCGAGCTTGCCGCCCTTGGCAAGCAGCAGTATATAATGGATGAAGCGCACTGCATAATCGGATGGGGAAAAGGATTTCGCCCTCAGTATGCTGTTGCGGGCGACTTGAAACTGGCCGGCAACGGCAATGTTCCCTTCATCGCCGCCACAGCCACAGCCAACGCTCTCATGCGCGAATCGATTAAACAGGTTGTCCGTTTTAGCGAGAACTCTCTTACCATTAATCTGGGGAACCACCGGCCCAATCGTGCTTACTCGGTGCATTGTTTGAAGCACGCGGCGGCATCTGTTGCGGAGATACCCGAGTACTTCCCCTCCCGCACAAGCTTCCCCGACTTTTCTCTTATTTTTGTCGACTCTCGCCCACTTGGTCAAGCGGTGCTGCATGTGCTTCGCCAGCATGTGATACCACCCGTTCGCTCGCAGGTGCAGATATATCACACCTTTCGGAGTGACTTGGCAAAGGAGGCATTGACAGCTGGATTTGAGCGGGAGGATGGTTTCCGGGTGATGATTTGCACGGAGGCATTGACCATGGTGGGTTAGCTAACTGAATATCAATAGCATTTACTCATATATAAATAGGGGATTGACTTTCGGAAGGTCTCGCGAGTTATTCAAATGCTTGCCCCAACGGACATCGAAGCCTGGATACAGCGGAGTGGACGAGGAGGGCGTGATGCAGGGATCACATGCGAGGCTATACTAATGGCCCAGGACAGTATGTTTGAAGATAGCCAAGAGGGTCAGAAGAGGCTGGAGAGGTTGATGAAGAAGGAGGAGCCGGCTCCCGCAGTGTCTGGAACCAATAAGCGAGTGACGGCAGCGGCAGCAAAGAAGGCGGAGGCAGCACGGAAGGCAGAGGCAGTATTGAAAGCCAAGGCAAAGCGAGTGCCTCGGCAATACACTGAGGCTATCTACAACTTTATCAATACGTCTGGGTGCTGGGTCGAGGTCCTAGACAAAGAGTGTGATAATCCGCCTAGGCCGGAAGGAGGTCTGTGCGAGTGTGACTTGCATCGACACTCAAGAGGCGAGGCAACGTTCATTGAGCATATGCGGGCATTGTGAGTATTGATCGCATACATTCTTTGTATTAACTGTGTTGTTAGGACAATTACCGACAAAAACGAGCCAGAGGAAGAGGACAATGGTCTAGATGACAGCGACGAAGCGATGGGCTCTGAGAGCAAGGAAATGCATGCGGCTTCGTCAAAAATTGTCTATCGGAACCCAACTGAGTGCAAGCCGTTTTCTGCAGGGCTGAAAGAATGGCTGGACACCAAGTATTCTTCTCTGGAATGCGCAAACTTGAATATCACAAAGGACTGGATTATGACGTCGAAGGACATCAATAGGATTGCTGGGCACCCTGGACTTACTACTCTTGAGGCTTTGGCGACTCTTCAACCTCCTTGGATACACCAAGACTGCTGGGGTGTCAAAATACTTGGTCTACTTGCGCGGATCGCTGCTCAGCAAGCGCAGCTACTTGAAGAGAAGCGACTTCTAGAGCAACAAAAACGCCTTACAGCTGCAGAGAAGCGTTGTGTTATTCAGGAGAACAAGGTGCAGCGAGAGCATGAACGAAAGCGCAAGCTAGAAGATGCAGATCATGCCGCATCCCAAGTGTCTATGGCCCCCTGCAAACAACGCGCTCTCTTGCCAAAAGGCTCTAGCAAGGAAGATAAAGGGGCTAGAAAAGAGGAAATGCGTAACGAGCAGAATTTCAAATCAAGTCAAGGCTACTATTTGAAACAAAGTACTAAAGGGGCTATAAAATATGCAAATAGCGTCCCGAAAAGTTCTGCGTCGACTCCTGGAGCTGGCTCTTCGCGTCTACCTGCAGTTTCAACCCCAATTAATCAGCATATATTCACGTTCTCGGCCAAGCAGGAGGTTGTGGACGGACAAGATCGACTACTTGGATACGCAAACACTGGAGACGCGTCGGGGAGCTTACCTCAAGTCCTACGACCGACCATCCACCTTCCAATGACGCCCCAAACCCCCAGCCATATGCCAGCATTCAACTTTCAGAATGCTACGCCGGAAGAGATGGCGCTTCTTTATCAGCAACCGACTCCTTCCTCTCAACGTAAAGGAAAGAAAAGGCAAGTCTTACCTACAGATCCAGAGGAGACTCCATCGGCACCTAGAGTGAGGCGTCGGCCTATTATGAAACCTAAGCTAGAGGAACATAACTCACCTCCATCTCAGTAGCTCCATGCACTGGTAAGTTGGTGTCATCGATCTTCATCATTATTGTGCGCTGATGCCTGGTGGTCGTAGCCATACAACATCAGAAAAAATCGCAAAATATGATCCACATGTATCCATATGAATCTACTTGGATACAC
>JANWGL010005969.1:0-14083 GCA_025200755.1 Ceratobasidium sp. C01 | reverse complement strand
AGAAAGAAATCGATTCTATTATTGGGTTTGGGAGGCTACCGAACTTCGCGGACCGAGATCAGCTGCCATACATTTCGAACGTCGTCAAAGAGGTCTTAAGGTGGCAGCCTGCTCTTCCAACGGGTGAGTTTTTTTTAATATATCTCCAACTTATATCTGTGACTGAATGGGCATAATCGGTACCTAGGAGTCCCACACGTTTCTTTGGATGAGGACGAGTACAGTGGATACCGAATCCCAAAAGGAACAATAGTGTAAGAGTCGGGCCCGTTATTCAGACAGAACACATACTAATTCTATTTTATCTTAGGATCGGTAATATTTGGTACGCTTCAGCCCGTTCAGTCTCAACGGTCGATAAATACTTAAATGATTGCTTTATAGGGCAATGAGCCGAGATGAATCCTTCTACAAGGATCCTGAAGCTTTCAACCCCGACCGCTACTTAGATACCAAGGTTCCCGCTCTTCCCAGCTTCGGATGGGGACGAAGGTATATGCGTTCTTCCTTCGTACTTAAAACGCTTTTCACCCAGTCTGCTAATATTTTAAGGAAATGTCCCGGAGTGCACTACGCCGAGGCATCTCTTTTCATTGCGATAACCTCGATACTCGCGACGTTCAAGTTTTCTAAAGCTAAGGATGCTAGTGGGAACGAAATCACCCCGATTATTGAGGGTGCTGTGAATGCTGCTATCTAGTGAGTTTCAGAGCCGAGATTTGCCTAATATTTACGAAACGGCTATTCTTGTAGCGTACCGAAACCGTTTGAGTGTGCTTGGGAATGCCGCTCGGATGTGCACCGCGAATTGATACTCGAAGCGTTGTGAGGTTTGGCTGCGTCGAGGCAGTTTTTCTCTGGGACTTGGGTTCATTTTCTGGCTGGTATGGGTGATCAGGTGCCCATTGATAGAAGAGGTGATACCGCCTACATTTATCAAAACTGTTAGAAATGCAAGATATTACGGTTTCAGTATTCGGTCTCTCTCCGGGCTACCAAATTGAACGTACACATCTACTGTTTATTTCAGGGTTCGCCTCGCCTAGCTCTAGTAAGACTTTATTTAGTTTGTTGGTCCTCAAACGCCGCAACAATAACATCTTGCGGTTACCGCGTGTCCATTGGCACTGCTGCATACATGCACCCACGCAGCCCGACGCCGAGCGGCTGACGTCAGCAAGGTCTGACAGCGTTCTTCAGACCAACGATCAACAAACGCCGTCTTAGCTCACCCGAGCCTTGCCTTCTACAGCTGCCGTAGGTTATACCGACAGCCCACGGGCACCACGAAAAATATTTGCCCACAGTCTTAGCGGCGTGTACGAATTACTCTCTGATGGTGTTTAACCTGTGTGGACATTCTTGGTACGAGGCTCGTATTTAGACGAGGCCATGGGACTGGGTGACAAACTGTCTCGGTTTGGTCTCTTGGCCCCCTTTCATCCTTCTTTCTATTCTTGAAACAATGAGCTACGCTGCTACTGTCGTAGTCTACACTGCCGCCACGTCTGCGGGTGTCTTTCTTTTTCGACACTTTGGGTCAAAGTCGGGATTAATCGAAACAGACGAACGGCCTTTACCTCCCAGCCCAACAGCCTACCCATGGATTGGAAACTTATTCTCGGTACCTGACGGATTTGAACATCTTGGCTACGCACAACTCGGAAAGCAGCTGAACAGTCAGTATGGTTTTTTTACTCAACACGTCAATTTAATCACAAGATTTACCTTTCAGGCGATATCATCTCACTGAACATGATGGGAAATACCGTAGTCGTGCTTAACTCCGCTCAAGCCGCCTCAGATCTTCTCGACAAAAGGTCGGCCCTCTACTCGGATCGCGTTTGTCCACCTATGCTTGGCGATTCCGCACTGTGCGTATGTCTACGAGCCTAGTTATAACACCCGTTCTAATTTCCTTTACCCACTGATGTCGATAGACTCAACTGGTCCGGATTTCCCACTTTTGTCCATTACGGCGATTTATGGAGAATGTATCGACACATGATGAACCAGTGGCTCAACGCCCGATCCAGTGTTTGTTTCCATGAATCCCAGGCGTATCAAACTCAACTTCTACTCGGCCGCCTCTTGAACTCATCTACCTCAACTCGGTCGTCCAAATTACTAGAGAGCGAATTCTCCCGGTATGTTTCTAACGCCCTTTGTGTGTCGAACGTCGGCTTATTATAAGATTTGATTGTAGGACAATGGGAGCAACGATTCTTCAGTCTACTTATGGGTATCGCGTCAAGGCGAACAACGATGTGTTCGTTGTTGGCGCTAAGAAATCTATTGAGCATCTGTGTAAAGCCATGATGTCCAGTAGTCAGTCCACCTTTGATGCTAACCCGGCTGGCTATTATTGACATTTTATTTCAGATTTCTTCGTAAACTATATGCCAGCGCTCGTATACGTCCCGAGTTGGCTTCCTGGAACCGGCTGGAAGCAAACTGCTCGCAGATGGCGTAAACAAAAGGACTGGATCGTTGATACCGCATATCAGTGGACAAAAACTCAAATCGTAAGGGGAATTCCTCCGTCTGCTTACGCCTGATTGACCAAACTGAGATTACATTCTTAGGCTGGAGGATATGCTGAACCTTCGATGCTTCGCTCGTTGATGGAAGACAAACTTACCGCGCAATGGAGCGAACAAGAGAAGGATGACCGTTTGAAAGAGCTAGGCATTGCACTTTATGCAGGTGAGTTATCAAGCCCGTTCCCTTGGCACCACCTGACGAATTCGTTGCATAATTAGGTGGTACTGATACGGTTGGTAAAGGCCACTATTATTCGAGCATTCCCTGACACACCTACCTCAGACCGCCAGCTCCCTTGTTTCCTTCATTGCCGCTATGGTCCTATTTCCCGAAGTGCAAGATAAAGCCCAACAAGAAATCGACTCTGTCATTGGTTTTGAGCGACTACCCAACTTTGCGGACCGCGATCAGTTGCCATACGTTTCGAAAGTTATCAAAGAGGTGTTAAGGTGGCAACCTGTGCTTCCAACAGGTGAGACTTTTTTATAATAATATTCGACTCGAATCTATGACTAAACGAGCATGATCGGTATCTAGGAGTTCCACACGTTTCGTTGGACGAGGACGAGTATAGGGGGTACCGGATCCCAAAAGGAACAGTCGTGTAAGAGACGAACCCGTTACTCAGACGAAATACATGCTAATTGTGTTGTATCTTAGAATTGGGAACATCTGGTACGCTTTAGCTCGTTTAGTCTCCACGAGGTATGAGGGCTGAAATGGCTATTTTATAGGGCCATGAGCCGAGATGAATCCTTCTACAAAGATCCCGAAACTTTCAACCCCGACCGATACCTCGATCCCAAAGTTCCCACTCTTCCTAGCTTCGGATGGGGACGAAGGTATATGTATTCCACTTCGGATCTGAGCGTGTCTTACCTAATCTCGCAATACTTCTAGGAAATGTCCCGGAGTACACTACGCCGAGGCATCTCTTTTCATTGCGATCATCTCAATGCTTGCAACGTTCAAGTTCTCCAAAGCCAAAGATGATAGTGGGAACGAAATCACCCCAATTATTGAGGGCGCTGCGAACGCTGCTATCTAGTGAGTTCTCCGGGTTGGTATTTGCTTACAATTTACGTATCCATTCTTGTAGCGTACCGAAGCCTTTTGAATGTGCATGGGAATGCCGCTCGGAGGTGCATCGCCAGTTGATACTCGAAGCTTCATGAATCCCAAACACTACTGAGCCGAGCGTATCGGAGCTTTCTTCGGGGATTTAAGCGCTTTTATTGGGTTTTATGAGTGCTTGATTGCGCATTGATACCAGAGACAGTTCCTTATATTGTTCGTCAAAACCTAATATGATTCATGGTGTCGCTGTTGTAGTAACGGGTCTCTCTGAAGGCCACCACATTGACATATATCCGCGCTGCTTACTTTGAGGTTTACCCCGCCTTGTCTAGTAAACACTTCTCGAAGTTGTTACGTACTGACGCGCGCAAGGACAATATCTGCTAACTAACATGCGCTCCCAGGCGCGTCGGAGCAGTTGATCACATACACATCCTAATTTTGGCCTATTACTATTATGTCATGCTTTTGAATTTGATCAAGCGCCTATTGGCCGCTCAGGACCAACCCAAAGCCCACCTCACAAATTATGATTGCAGGTCCAGACGATTGATGCTAACCACTTAATGAGAAGACACCCCAAATTCTGTTTTTTTTTTTTTGTTTCTGAGTATTACGGCCATAAGGTTTCTGTGCGCCTGAGGTGGCTTATCACCTTGAGATGTATGGATTTTCACGGTGACATGGCGTTTAACATTCAAATTTGGCGCATATATGGTATTGTTTTGATCTTATGGCAATGAACGACGTAGACACTGACCTTGCAACTTCGAACTCGGCCCACGGGTACCAGAATTGCGCCACTTGAATCATATACTATGCTACCACATGTGAACCTTCGTCGATTGTCGTATTGTTTGGGCAGTCTAACCAAAAAGCGCTGGCCTCGTTATGAACTCGGCTCTAATCGAGTCATTGCTTATATCTAGTCATTACGAATGTATAATATTTTGAACCCTGCGGGCTTGGATATCCGTCTCGGGGCAGTGAACAGCCACAGTGTGAAATTCACCGCACTCCAGCCATCTCTGGATAGCCATGCGCTTGGCTTGTCGTCTGATTTCTCCGAATGGCGGTTCGATAACGTGTTTCCCCCAGTATTCAAGATGGGCGATGCCCTAAAAGAGCCACACTCTACCAGCAAACACTGTGGTAGTGATTACTAACAACTTCCAAAATAAGCTAGGTGGATATCAATGAGCTATGCCCTCGGCAAAGACGGGCAAGGGATCTGTGAACCCCACATCGAAGCTACTTTTAGTTGGTGGAATGCTGCCGTCGTACTGCCTATTCTCACGTTGTTTTACAGTACTGCTTTACCGTACGGAACGGGGGAGCGATGCCTCGACCTCGAGCTGGTGGCCAGAATACGTATAAAAACCTTGAGTATCGGAGTCCTTCTTGTACACAGACTCTTTTAACTTCTAACGAATCATAATGCGCTATTTAACGGCTTTATTCCTTCCCGGTGCGGTACTAGCTAGTACATTGTCGCCCCGCAAGAGCGATCCATGCTCTAAAATCTCTAAGAAGGAGTGGGTGAAGCCCTCTCAGGTCAACGCATGCCTATCTTATTTCCCCTTTAACACAACACTACGAGACAACGTACGTACAAGTAACTTCTCCGGGCACTGATTTCTTAATAATTTACAAACTAGATCGTTGATGTGCTCAGCAAGACTTTTGATCAATTTCACACCTCAACGACTTTCCATCTGGACATGCCTGATCCGTTCACGGAAGATACCATTGATATTTTACAGGAGCTACGCCGAATTAAAGGTTCAAATTATTCATCCGACTGTAAGTCATTGCGTCAAATATTTGTACATCCTCTCGCTAACTCAAGATATAGTTGAACTCCACCGAGAGTAAGAACGAATTGACATTTCCAGTATTACATTCCGCTTACCTTGATCGTTGTCAGCGTTTCCACAACAGTCAAGCGACTAGGCGATGGCCATGCAGGTTATATTAACTATTGTTGTGAGTTTTAATCAAGCCTGGATTTGCCCATGTGTGACCGTTTCCCATAAACAGACGACTCTCTCTACGCCACATATCTCCCTTTCCCGCTTGCCGTGCTTGCCGATCCAGATAACCTCAATTCCCAAAATATTCACATCGTACCTGAAGCCTCCGAAGTAGCGATCGAACAGTTTGGGCCCAACGCTCTTGAAAAATGGCACTCCGCGCTCGGGCGTAATCTAACTGATGTACGCTTTATTTTGATATAATTTGCAATGTACTAATCATTTATGACAGTTCAACGGAGCACGCATAGTATCTATCAACGGGCAGGACCCCTGGGCGGTCGTTGACGCATATGCTGCCAAAGCAGGGGGGTACCAGGCGCATACAACTCGGCAGAACTCATTCTTTTCTTCGTATCAACTTCATTCCTACCAGTTGGGAGGATTCGCTCAGCTCTCTTTGCCTCCACCAAACAACACGATTACTCTGACACTAGTCCGAAACGGCACAGACGTCGAGGAACGTTACAAAATCCCGTACTTATCTAAGATGGGCGCCGGTACGGTCAAGTTCAGCGACTCCAAGTCTCTCTGGGCCAACAACTGCCTCCCAACCGAGGAGACAAATGGATCTGTCGAAGGTAGCACAGGCAATTCAACCCACACTGGGGTCCAACTTAGATCTATTCCATCTAAGGGAGCACACGCCAAACCCGCTCGATTTCAAAGCGATCCGATTATCCCACAAGTTATTGGTGGACGACGAATGGCAGTATCAAGTGTGGTGGTAGACAGCCCTCAACTCGACGTGGCTCTACCGTCGAGGCTGTTACCTCCCAAGTCTCTGAGTGGTGTATCTGTCATGCAGTGGTACGTGCTGGACGACGAGGAGACAGCCGTCTTGCATTTGTCCTCGTTCTCTGGTAATTTCACGGGTCAGTGCTATTCATACTGTGGATGTGATTCCTTTCTCAATCGTATGATCTTTCTCTGCAGCACTCCAACGGAATGTTCTTGATGGCTTGGCCGCAGTGAAATCGAAGGGGGCAACCAAGCTTTTGATCGATCTTGTGAGACGATTCTTCCGATATTTTGGCAAATACTAACTCCATGCGTAGACAAATAACGGCGGGGGAATTGTGTGCCTTGCCGCGTGGCTACACCGAGTGGTAAGGCAGTATGTTTGTCGCTACTCCCGAATTCGAAACTAAATTTGAGCATAGCTCGCTGGACCTGGACCTGAAACAGAACCTCAACCGGGCCTCGATGGCAGCGTCCGTGCGAGGGATCTTCCGCAAAAAATAGTGGCTAAGATCGTGGCAAACAACACAGGAGTCCACCGCTCGCAAAACCCATTTTATAACCGTATGTGATGCTTAGAAGCTGGGGTGTTAGTTCATAGTACTAAAAATTTCTCTATAGCACTGAATTGGAGAGATACAAGCTCCAAACGCCTTGCCGCCGACTTTAACTGGCTGAACCCTACTGTCGACGCGGAGGTAAATGGTCTTACCGACGAGTTTTCCTCCAGGTACGTTTCTATATACTTATTTTCAATGCTTCTTTTTTAATGTAAAAATTGGTCGCAGGACTCGGGATGACTGTTTCCCTTTCGACTTGACGGCCCCATCAACGAAGCCCTTCAAATTCGAAAACATTGCGATCGTAACCAACGGTCGATGTGCTTCCTCGTGCAGTTTGTTCAGCATCCTCATGCACACCAAACATAAAGTTAGGACCGTGGTTGTTGGCGGTAAGCCTGGTACACCCCAACAATACTGCGGAGTGGTGGGCGGCCAGTCGTCGAACTTTGCTGCGATGGATAGCGAGGTCAAGACCGTAGGACTCAAAGGCGATGAACTCGCTCCGCCGGACTTTATGACGAATAGCTATCAGGGTGAGTATAAACTAGGCAAAAATCTTGAACTGCCTACTGAAATGTGTGGATAGGTGTTACTTGGAAGCTCGGGTGGTCGATTTTGAAACCCGAGACATTCGAGGAGTTCCAGTCACATCCCGCGCAGCTTAGTGAGTAATTTGACGCGATTAAGACAACAATGCTAACTGTATGCGAATCTTGAAGGCCATCCTCTGCTTGCAAGCACGTAAGTTATTACATCTCCATGTTTTACCTTCCATAACTTACTGCGTTGATCTCAGTGTCAATAACCCCTGGGCTTTATGGAACGACCTGAGCAAGAAACTATGGCCTAACTAACACACATCAGGCATGATGTGACTTGTTTACATTAACCTAATTTATTCTTATGCCGGAGATTAATTATCGATGATATGGAACATGTAATATGGACTTTCACAGCCTGCGTTTAGTATCACATGTATTCAACGCTGTATATTACCCCCAATGCCGAACGATTTTAAAAATATTAAATTAGTGGTTGTATTTCTTTTTATACCACTACGCGGGTGAAGCATAGGCCTATACCCGTGCAAGGTAGAGTAGTGGCGATCACTGTATGTTGGAGTACCGGCATATACTTCCTTGCTTTCGTTGACCACTCTAGGTTATTTAGTACCACTTTGACTGCGTTACTATAAACTGGAACAGGGGAAACTGGTTACTCCGTGATTCATTCAGTAATCCTGGTATTTCCCAGGATCATTCCAGCACCTCTAGCGCTGGCTACGAAGAAGACGAGGTCTTTGTTCTCGTCCTCGTTAGATAACTGGCTTACCATCGCCTTCTCGCTTTCTAGCCCTTCGAATATTATATCAGGCCGTTCGCTCTCGCTACTCTAGGAGCTAAAATAGCGTCGGTCAATGCGTTGCTCCGTTTTTGTCTCGGTCACTCGACATTCTTTATCGACTCAGGGCTACGCGTCCCAACTAAATCTCGTTGATACCAAACTGTGCGTATAGGTTCCGTGGTGACCTTTGGTAGTCAAACTGCTTGCTGACTGAGGCCTGGCTCATTCCCCATCCACGCCCGCTCCCGTCCTACCATCACGAACGTCAAAGAGTTGTCGCCGAATGCATTATTTTTGATACGACCCGCAGCCCGACTGCTGCGGGGCGCTGTGCTTTAGGTGATATATTCCTAGGTCGGGCAGCGCGGATGTGAAGGCTGTGTGTGGATTGTGCGTTCGTTACCTGTTACACTCGGGTCCATGCTTTACGCTGACGATGTTACGTACATACATCATTCCGCAGAGTTTTGCAGAATTAACTGGGCCGGCTCTAAAGCTACAAATCAGTTTCCACGGTTGACTTAAACAGGGATTATCTCCTATAAATACTGGCAGAGCTCACCCTGGTCGCTCATTCTCATCGAGTACACCACCCACTATGGGAAACTTCAGCATCTCTAAATTCTTCCTGTTTAGTCTAACTGCCAGTTCTTTCTCTTCGGTTCGTTCTCTCACAACACCTAGTACGAAAATCATTTGGGCTCCATGCGGTAATGCCACGATTCCTCGCGAATGTGGTACGTTCGAGGTTCCGCTGGACTATAAGGACTCAGGAGCGGGCAAGGCGTTGTTGGCTGTCGCACGTATTAATGCGACGAAAACTCCTCGCCTTGGCACTCTGTTCACGAACCCAGGAGGACCAGGTCTGTTCAGCCGCTGCGTTTTATTAGAATTTTAACTTATGCATTGTGTCACCTAGGGGAGTCCGGAGTGGCCTGGGTTCTTAGTGACGATATCCTTAGTATGAATGAAGGATCTGGAGGGCAATACGATATCGTTGGTAAGTGAAAAACACACCAACGCAGTCGCTGTTTGCCTAACCCAGATCAAATATAGGCTGGGATCCTCGCGGAATTGGCAGCACCACTCCAAAGGTCGAATGTTTTCAGTCTGGCACTGAAGAACTAGCCTTTTGGAATAGCTCCATTCGCGGGGGATTCCTCGAGCTCCGAGGCAACTTTTCCGACGCAGCCGAGCGTCAGTGGTTCTATTCGCACGTCAATGAAACCGACGAGGCCCTCGTCCGGCTTGGGAAGCAATGCAATGGAGAAAGCCAGGATATGCTCAAGTACATCGGTACTGCTGCAACTGTTCGTGACATGGTTGCACTACACGACTACCTGGAGGGCACTACGGCTATCAACTATTGGGGAATCTCGTAAGTCCGGCCCAGCAAGAGTCGCAATCTTTCCCACTGACCTTCTTCGTAGCTACGGGACCATTCTTGGGAACTACTTCGTCAACAGTAAGTAATTGATCCAGTTTTGTTATAACCAATTTTAAATTTAGAGTCTTCCAGTGTTCCCGGAGCGGGTTGGCCGAGTAATCATTGATGGAGTTGTGGACCCCTGGTTGTGGGCTACTAGGCCGTTCTTAGAGGTCAGTATAGCATTTAGATGCCCCAAACAACTGCTTACTCTTGGGCTCGATCTTAAGATTGGTCCCGTCTCGCTCAATTCGACCGACGCCACCTTTGACGCTTTCGCACTCAACTGCATAAATGCAGGGCCATCCAAGTGCGCAATTGCCCAAAATGGATCTACTGTCGACAGTATCCGGGAATGGACCTTCGATTTGATAGCGGTGAGTTGAGCGGTTTTTCGTTGTGGTAATATCCAATATTAATTTGGCTGAACTTAGGCTGCTTACGACAACGCAAAGGCGACCGGTGGTTCGATTATCACCGCGGGTCAACTGAGAGGTACATCAAGTATATGATAAATCTTTCCTTCCAGTACTCATCGACCGAATTTTGTAGCTATCCTGTGGCGAGACATGTTCCGACCAAGAGACTGGCAATCCCTTGCACAAAATCTCGCCGAAATCCATGCTGCACTTAGGAATTCAACGTCTGCATCTGGCGGGGCCGAGTTACGCAGGCGGTCATCGTCTAATGTCCGTTTCCTGGGCGAGCGAAGCAACAGCACAAACGCTTCGGACCCTGCTTCAGAGTACGCTTACCAGGCTATCACCTGTGCTGATGCCGTAGATCCGGGAAATACTACCACTCTGGATGGGTTTAACACCGTGGTAGACCTCACTCAGCACGTCAGCGCAATGCGTGAGTGCGGTTGATTTTTTTAGTCTATATACTCACCGAAAGATTTTCTCAGTTGCTCCTAACATGGGTTGGCTAAGCGTCAGTGGTTTTGATCCAGCGTCAATCGATATATGCTAACAGTTGAGTGTTCTTGCAGGGCGAAATGTACTGCCACCACTGGCCTTCCCGTGCGGTTGAACGTTTTACTGGTCCTTTCAACGAGACACTCGCAAACAAGATTCTCGTCATCGGTAAGCAATCGCGCGACGACGCAAATCCTCGGCCAGTCGTTCTTCTGAGCCGGCCTTTACTGAATCTCACCCCCTAGGAAATCTGGCCGACCCAATTACACCGTTGATCTCGGCTAAGCGCGTAGCCGACGCCCTTGGCAGTTCTGCTGTGCTCATTGAGCAACTAGGATATGGAGTACGTTACACCCCTATTCAAACATTCTAGGCTACGTTATCTGACAACTATATAGCATACATCCCTCGTGATGCACTCCAACTGGTACGTTTATTTGAGTAGCATTTACACCCTAGTTAACCCTTCAAAAATTTGATAATAGCACAATGGCAGCAACTGCGAAGTACTTAGTCCAGGGTCAAGCTCCTTCGTCCAATATTGCTTGCGAGGTTAGTTCGTCACATCACGGTTCATCATACGATAAGCCTAACAACAAACCCCATTATTTATAGACCGATGAACAGCTCTTCAGCTAGTTCAATATACCTTCCAATCTCACTTTTCTTATTTATGTACGAAAGCTGCTTTGAGCGCTCAATTTCATACTTTTATTTATATGCACGAGTGACTTGACCTCGGTTTTGTGCGAGAGGCATCCTGGACTGAGCTCCGAATTGTATGATTTGACTTTTAACCTAAGAGTGGCGAATGCGTGGGCACAGCTATTGGGCGAAGCGGGTAGCGCAGTGGACGTGGCTGTGAAGCCATTAAACTTCCACCTATGCTCTCTAATAGTTCTCGCTGGAAGTAGGGATGCGTCTAAGCTATAAGTTTGTTAACCGCCCTTGTTACCACAGGTTTAGCGGACGCCTCGGAAATCCCTACTCTCGATTTTTGAATTCGTTACCAGGACAGGAGCAATAGCGAACGAGTGTCATTGGATCTAGTGGTAACTATCTTGGTAACCCCCAGGACTGTAACAGGTGGCCAACAAATTCTGATGGCGATCTCAACCCAACCCCGACGATCCTTTTGATACAGCGCCTCGAGCTTCGAGGTCTCGTTAAGCAATACTCTTATGGTCGCTCTGGGGGCTCCCCGTGTGTTTCACGCTTGGTATATTGCTCATGAGCAGATACTGAAATTCTTTGGACAACTCTGATGTCGCCAACGCAACGCAGGGAAACCAAGGCAGTTCTGCTAGGCACTTTTCGCCCTGAAGAATAATTGAATTTTAGAAAATCTAGCCTGGCTATACCCCTTGCTCTTCCTTCGGCGTACCCCCCGTTTGGTCCGATATTGAGATCGTACGAGCCATCGTAATGCCCTACCATAGCTCCCCGATATGACTTCTCAGCTTGGCAATGCGGGCTTCGACGGATAAACCTGGAAACCTCAATGCGAGGCTGTGTGTATAAATCTTGATATCGATCTTTAGTTTAGACCTGGTTGTTAGCTAAGCCGCGTTTTTGCACCTATGCCATACGTCCCCTACCCTTCTCTCGCTAACAACAGAAAACCCGTGTTTAGGTATCGCTCTTGGGATGATCCCGCAGTTTCGTCGCTGCGCCGCACTGCGCTTCCACAGGTTCATGCGTACGCTCGGGGAAGACGGACTGGGGGCTGTGTTCTAGTGACTGGTTACATCAGCTTCGATCATTAAGTTTTTGACGGTACCTCCTACTTTACTAGCTTGCAGAGATACCGCAGCAACAAATATTGCGTGTAATTGCTATGAACCCACTTCCACGACCGACCTGCCCAGCCCTAGCGATTCTAACATATAAATACCCACCTGGGTCGTACTAGTCGCTCGCTATCATCGACTGCTATATCTACAATGGGCAACGGCAGCATCTTCAAGCTCTTACTGCTCAGCGTGGCTGCTACTTCCGTTTCTCCTGTTCTCTCACTCGCAAAATCTACCGCAAAGATTACCTGGGCTCCATGCGGCAACACCACAATTCCTCGCGAATGTGGCACTTTCGAGGTTCCGCTGGACTATAAGAACTCGGGAGCAGGTAAGGCGTCGTTGGCTGTCGCGCGTATCAACGCGACGAAAACTCCTCGCCTCGGTACCCTTTTCACGAATCCGGGGGGACCAGGTTCGTGCTTTCATTACATTTCGCCAAGACTCTCAACCTAAGCCGTGACATGATAGGGGTCAGCGGGGTCGAGTGGATTCTGAGCGATGACATTCTCGGTATGAACCAAGGATCTGGGGGACAATACGATATCGTTAGTAAGTTGGGGTGTTTTATATCACTCGAACACATTGACCGTCCCGTGCGCAGGTTGGGACCCCAGAGGAGTCGGCAGTACTATTCCAAAGGTCGACTGTTTCCAGTCCGGAACCGAAGAAGCGGCTTTCTGGAACGGCTCTATTCGTGCAACATTTCTCGAGCTCCGGGGGAACTTCTCCGACGCGGCCGAGCGTCAGTGGTTCTACTCGCATGTCAACGAAACCGACAAAGCGCTTATACGATTTGGGAAACAATGCAACACGGAAAGTCAGCATATGCTAAAGTACATCGGCACCGCGGCAAACGTTCGTGATATGGTAGCTCTCCACGACTACTTAGAGGGGATTACGGCGATCAACTATTGGGGTGTCTCGTAAGTCAAGCCCAGCTAGGGTAGCATTCCGCCTGCTGATGGTCTCCACAGTTACGGCACTATTCTCGGAAGCTATTTCATCAATAGTAAGTGACAAGCCAAGCCGTTGTAACTAGCGTTCTTACGAATATGCTCGTAACAGTGTTCCCCAAACGCGTCGGCCGAGTGATTATAGACGGAGTTGTCGACCCCTGGTTGTGGGCCACCAGACCATTCCTTGAGGTTGGTATCACTTTTTTCCGCCCCCTGAGGCAAATCTTTGCTCATTATTTTGGACTTAAGCTTGGACCTGTCTCACTCAACTCTACGGACGCAACTTTTGATGCGTTTGCTCTCAACTGCGCCAATGCTGGTCCATCCAAGTGCGCAATTGCTGAAACTGGATCTACCGTTGACAGCATCCGAAAGTGGACATTCGATTTGATAGCGGTGGGTCATCAAAATGATTTAAACACTTGATATATTGTTGATATCACTGAAAAAAGGCTGCTTATGATAACGCAAAAGCAACTGGCGGTGCAATTATTACCGCAGGCCAGCTTAGAGGTGGGTTCGTTCCATTAAGTTACTCATTATTTCTCTAATCATATGATCCCGTAGCTGTTCTCTGGGTGGCCATGTATCAGCCCAAGCAATGGCCGTCATTCGCACAAAACCTTGCCCAAATTTCCGCCAGTCTTGCAAATTCCACCTCTATAGCAAATACTGCTTCCATCCGT
>JANWGL010005968.1:0-13786 GCA_025200755.1 Ceratobasidium sp. C01 | reverse complement strand
CACAGAAAGAAATCGATTCTGTTATTGGGTTTGGGAGGCTACCGAACTTCGCGGACCGAGATCAGCTGCCATACATTTCGAACGTCGTCAAAGAGGTCTTAAGGTGGCAGCCTGCTCTTCCAACGGGTGAGTTTTTTTTAATATATCTCCAACTTATATCTGTGACTGAATGGGCATAATCGGTACCTAGGAGTCCCACACGTTTCTTTGGATGAGGACGAGTACAGAGGATACCGAATCCCAAAAGGAACAATAGTGTAAGAGTCGGGCCCGTTATTCAGACGAAACACATACTAACTCTATTTTATCTTAGGATTGGTAACATTTGGTACGCTTCAGCCCATTCAGTCTCAACGACCGATAAATACTTAAATGATTGCTTTATAGGGCAATGAGCCGAGATGAATCCTTCTACAAGGATCCTGAAGCTTTCAACCCCGACCGGTACTTAGATCCCAAGGTTCCTACTCTTCCTAGCTTCGGATGGGGACGAAGGTATATGCGTTCCTCCTTTTGATTTAAACGTTTCTCACCTACCCTCTTTATAATTTAAGGAAATGTCCCGGAGTACACTACGCCGAAGCATCTCTTTTTATTGCCATAACCTCGATACTCGCGACGTTCGAGTTTTCTAAAGCTAAGGACGCTAGTGGGAATGAAATCACCCCGGTTATTGAGGGTGCTGTGAACGCTGCTATCTAGTGAGTTTCAGCATTGAGACTTGCCTAAAATTTCCTAAACGGCTATTCTTATAGCGTTCCGAAGCCTTTCGAGTGCGCTTGGGAATGCCGCTCGGATGTGCACCGCGAATTGATACTCGAAGCTTTGTGAGGTTTGGCTGCGTCGATGCAGTTTTTCTTTGGGACTTGGGTTCATTTTCTGGCTGGTATGGGTGATCAGGTGCCCATTGATAGAAGAGGTGATACCGCCTATATTTATAAAAACTGATAAAAATGCAATATAATACGGTTTCAGTATTCGGTCTCTCTACGGGCTACCAAATTGAACGTACATATCTACTGTTTATTTCGGGGTTCGTCTCGCCTAGCTCTAGTAAGACTTTATTTAGTTTGTTGGTCTTCGAACGCCGCAACAATAACATATTGCGGTTACCGCGTGTCCATTGGCACTGCTGCATACATGCACCCGCGCAGCCCGACGCCGAGCGGCTGACGTCAGCAAGGTCTGACAGCGTTCTTTAGACCAACGATCAACAAACGCCGTCTTAGCTCACCCGAGCCTTGCCTTCTACAGCTGCCGTAGGTTATACCGACAGCCCACGGGCACCACGAAAAATATTTGCCCACAGTCTTAGCAGCGTGTACGAATTACTCTCTGATGGTGTTTAACCTGTGTGGACATTCTTGGTACGAGGCTCGTATTTAGACGAGGCCATGGGACTGGGTGACAAACTGTCTCGGTTTGGTCTCTTGGCCCCCTTTCATCCTCCTTTCTATTCTTGAAACAATGAGCTACGCTGCTACTGTCGTAGTCTACACTGCCGCCACGTCTGCGGGTGTCTTTCTTTTTCGACACTTTGGGTCAAAGTCGGGATTAATCGAAACAGAAGAACGGCCTTTACCTCCCAGCCCAACGGCCTACCCATGGATTGGAAACTTATTCTCGGTACCTGACGGATTTGAACATCTTGGCTACGCACAACTCGGAAAGCAGCTGAACAGTAAGTATGGTTTTTTTAGTCAACACGTCAATTTAATCACAAGATTTACCTTTCAGGCGATATCATCTCACTGAACATGATGGGAAATACCGTAGTCGTGCTTAACTCCGCTCAAGCCGCCTCAGATCTTCTCGACAAAAGGTCGGCCCTCTACTCGGATCGCGTTTGTCCACCTATGCTTGGCGATTCCGCACTGTTGGCTTATTATAAGATTTGGTTGTAGGACAATGGGAGCAACGATTCTTCAGTCTACTTATGGATATCGCGTCAAGGTGACCAATGATGTGTTCGTTGTTGGCGCTAAGAAATCTATTGAGCATCTGTGTAAAGCCATGATGTCCAGTAGTCAGTCCACCTTTGATACTAACCAAGTCGACTATTATTGACGTTTTATTTTAGATTTCTTCGTAAACTATATGCCAGCGCTCGTATACGCCCCGAGCTGGCTTCCTGGAACCGGCTGGAAGCAAACTGCTCGCAGATGGCGTAAACAAAAAGACTGGATTGTCGACACCGCATATCAGTGGACAAAAACTCAAATCGTCAGGGGAATTCCTCCGTCTGCTTACGCCCGATTGACCAAACTGAAATTGCATTCTTAGGCTGGAGGATATGCTGAACCTTCGATGCTTCGCTCGTTGATGGAAGACAAACTTACCGCGCAATGGAGCGAACAAGAAAAGGATGACCGTTTGAAAGAGCTAGGCATCGCACTATATGCAGGTGAGTTATCAAGCCCCTCTCCCCAGCACCACCTGATGAATTCGTTGCATAATTAGGTGGTACTGATACGGTTGGTAATGGCCACTATTATTCGAGCATTACCTGACACACCTACTTTAGACTGCCAGCTCCCTTATTTCCTTCATCGCCGCCATGGTCCTATTTCCCGAAGTGCAAGATAAAGCCCAACAAGAAATCGACTCTGTCATTGGTTTTGAGCGACTACCCAACTTTGCGGACCGGGATCAGCTGCCATACGTTTCGAACGTTATCAAAGAGGTGTTAAGGTGGCAACCTGTGCTTCCAACCGGTGAAACATTTTTATAATAATATTCGACTCAAATCTATCACTAAACGAGCATGATCCTTATCTAGGAGTTCCACACGTTTCTTTGGACGAGGACGAGTATAGAGGGTACCGGATCCCAAAAGGGACAGTCGTGTAAGAGACTAACCCTTTACTCAGACGGAATACGTGCTAATTCTATTGTTTCTTAGAATTGGGAACATTTGGTACGCTTTAGCTCGTTTAGTCTCCACGAGGTATGAGAGCTGAAATGGCTGTTTTACAGGGCCATGAGCCGAGATGAATCCTTCTACAAGGATCCTGAAACTTTCAACCCCGACCGGTACCTCGATCCCAAGGTTCCCACTCTTCCTAGCTTCGGTTGGGGACGAAGGTATATGCATTCCACTTCGGATCTGACTGTGTCTTACCTAATCTCGCAATGCTTCCAGGAAATGTCCCGGAGTACACTACGCCGAGGCATCTCTTTTCATTGCGGTCACCTCAATGCTTGCAACGTTCAAGTTCTCCAAAGCCAAAGATGCCACTGGGAGCGAAATCACCCCAATTATTGAGGGCGCCGCGAACGCTGCTATCTAGTGAGTTTTCCAGGTTGGTATCTGCTTGCAATTTACTAAGTAGCCATTCTTGTAGTGTACCGAAACCTTTTGAATGTGCATGGGCATGCCGCTCGGAGGTGCATCGCCAGTTGATACTCGAAGCCTCATGAATCCCAAACACCACTGAGCCGAGCGTATCGGGAATTTGTGCTCTTTTATTGGGTTTTATGGTTGCACGTTGATACCAGAGGCAGTTCCTTATATTGTTTGTCAAAACCTAATATGATTCGTGGTGTCGCTGTTTTAGTAACGGGTCTCTCCAAAGACCACCATATTGTCATAAATCCGCGCTATCTACGTTGGGGTTTGCCCCGCCCTGCCTGTTAAACACTTCACGTACTTACGCGCGCAAGGACGGCATCTGCTAACTAACATGCGCTCCCATGCGCGTAGGAGCAGTTGATCACATACACATCCTAGTTCTGGCATATTACTATTATGTAACATATTTAAATTTGATCAAGCGCCTATTAGCCATTAATGACCAACCCTCAGCCCGCCTCACAAATTATGATTGCAGGTCAAGATGATTGATGCTAACCCCTTAATAAAAAGACAACCCAAATTCTATTTGCTGTCTCAGGTTATTACGGCCATAAGGTTTCTGTGCGTCCGAGGTGGCTTGTCACCTTGAGATGTATGGATTTTCACGGTGACATGTCGTTCAGCTTTCAAATTTGGCGCATATATGGTGTTGTTTTGATCGTATGGCGATGAATGACGTAGATAATTACCTTGCAACTTCGAACTCTGACTACGGGTAACGAAATTGCGCCACTTAGATCATGCACTAGGCTATCACATGCGAACGTTCGTCGATTGCCCTATTGTTTGAACAATCTAACCAAAAACCCCTGGTCTCGTTATGAACTCGGATCTAATCGAGTCATCGCTAATACCTCATCATTACGAATGTATAATATTTTGAACCTTACGGGCTAGGATATCCGTCTCGGGGCAGTGAACAGCCACAGTGTGAAATTCACCGCACTCCGGCCATCTTTGGATAGCCATGCGCTGGGCTTGTCGCCTGGTTTCTCCGAATGGCGGTTCAATAACGTGTTTCCCCCAATATTCAGGCTGGGCTGATTACTAACAACTTCCAAAATAAGCTAGGTGGATGTCAATGTGCTATGCCCTCGGCAAAGACGGGTAAGGGATCTATGAACCCTACATCGAAGCTACTTGTGGCTGGCGGAATACTGCCGTCGTACTGCCTATTCTCACGTTGTTTTACCGTACTGCTTTAATGTACGGAACGGGCAAGCGATGCCTCGTCCTCGAGCCGGTGGCCAGAATACGTATAAGAACCTAAAGTATCGGAGTCCTTCCTGCACACAGACTCTTTCTACCTCTCAACGAATCACAATGCGCTATTTAACGACTTTATTTCTTCCCGGCGCGGTACTAGCTAGTATATTGTCGCCCCGCAAGAGCGATCCATGCTCTAAAATCTCTACGAAGGAGTGGGTGAAGCCCTCTCAGGTCAACGCATGCCTATCTTATTTCCCCTTTAACACAACACTACGAGACAACGTACGTACAAGTAACTTCTCCGGGCAATGATTCCTTAATAATTTACAAACTAGATCGTTGATGTACTCAGCAAGACTTTTGACCAATTTCACACCTCAACGACTTTCCACCTGGACATGCCTGATCCGTTCACGGAAGATACCATTGATATTTTGCAGGAGCTACGCCGAATCAAAGGTTCAAATTATTCGTCCGACTGTAAGTCATTGCGTCAAATATTTGTACAGGCTCTTGCTGACTCGAGATGTAGTTGAACTTCACCGAGAGTAAGAACGAGTTGACATCTCCAGTATTACATTCCCCTTACCTTGATCGTTGTCAGCGTTTCCACGACAGTCAAGCGACTAGGCGATGGTCATGCAGGTTATATCAACTATTGTTGTGAGTCTTAATCAAGCCTGGAGTTGCCCATGCGTGACCATTTCCCATGAACAGACGACTCTCTTTACGCCACATATCTCCCTTTCCCGCTTGCCGTGCTTGCCGATCCAGATAACCTCAATTCCCAAAATATTCACATCGTACCTGAAGCCTCCGAAGTAGCGATCGAACAGTTTGGGCCCAACGCTCTGGAAAAATGGCACTCCGCGCTCGGACGTAATCTAACTGATGTACGCTTTGTTTCGGTATAATGTGCAATATTCTAATCAATTATGACAGTTCAACGGAGCACGTATAGTATCTATCAACGGGCAGGACCCCTGGACGGTCGTTGACGCATATGCTACCAAAGCCGGGGGGTACCAGGCGCATACAACTCGGCAGAACTCATTCTTTTCTTCGTATCAACTTCATTCCTACCAGTTGGGAGGATTCGCTCAGCTCTCTTTGCCTCCACTAAACAACACGATTACTCTGACACTAGTCCGAAACGGTACAGACGTCGAGGAACGTTACAAAATCCCGTACTTATCCAAGATGGGCGCCGGTACGGTCAAGTTTAGCGACTCCAAGACTCTCTGGGCCAACAACTGCCTTCCAACCGAGGAGACAAATGGATCCGTCGAAGATAGCACAGGCAATTCAACCCACACTGGGGTTCAACTTAGATCTATTCCATCTAAGGGAGCACACGCCAAACCCGCTCGATTCCAAAGCGACCCGATTATCCCACAAGTTGTTGGTGGACGACGAATGGCAGTATCAAGTGTGGTAGTAGACAGCCCTCAACTCGACGTGGCTCTACCGTCGAGGCTGTTACCTCCCAAGTCTCTGAGTGGTGTATCTGTCATGCAGTGGTACGTACTGGACGACGAGGAGACAGCTGTCTTGCATTTGTCCTCGTTCTCTGGTAATTTCACGGGTCAGTGCTATTCACACTGTGGATGTGATTCCTTTCTCAATCATATGATCTTTCTCTGCAGCACTCCAACGGAATGTTCTTGATGGCTTGTCCGCAGTGAAATCGAAGGGGGCAACCAAGCTTTTGATCGATCTTGTGAGACAATCCTTCCGATATTTTGGCAGATACTAACTTCGTGCGTAGACAAATAATGGCGGGGGAATTGTGTGCCTTGCCGCATGGCTACACCGAGTGGTAAGGCAGCATGGTTGTCGCTACTCCCAAATTCGAAACTAAATTCGAGTATAGCTCGCTGGACCGGGACCTGAAACAGAACCTCAACCGGGTCTTGATGGCAGCGTCCGTGCGAGGGAGCTTCCGCAAAAAATAGTGGCTAAGATCGTGGCAAACAACACAGGAGTCCACCGCTCCCAAAACCCGTTTTATAACCGTATGTGATTCTTAGAAGCTAGGGTGTTAGTTTGTGGTACTAAATCTTTCTCCATAGCACTGAATTGGAGAGATACAAGCTCCAAACGCCTTGCCGCCGACTTTAACTGGCTGAACCCTACTGTCGACGGGGAGGTAAATGGTCTTACCGACCAGTTTTCCTCCAGGTACGTTTCTATATATTTATTTTCAATGTTTCTTTTCTAAAGTGAATATTGGTCGCAGGACTCGGGATGGCTGTTTCCCTTTCGACTTGACGGCCCCATCAACGAAGCCCTTCAAATTCGAAAACATTGCGATCGTAACCAACGGCCGATGTGCTTCCTCGTGCAGTTTGTTCAGCATCCTCATGCACACCAAACATAAAGTTAGGACCGTGGTTGTTGGCGGTAAGCCTGGTACACCCCAACAATACTGCGGAGTGGTGGGCGGCCAGTCGTCGAACTTTGCTGCGATGGATAGCGAGGTCAAGACCGTAGGACTCAAAGGCGATGAACTCGCTCCGCCAGACTTTATGACGAATAGCTATCAGGGTGAGTATAAACTAGGCAAAAATCTTGAACTGCCTACTGAAATGTGTGGATAGGTGTTACTTGGAAGCTCGGGTGGTCGATTTTGAAACCCGAGACATTCGAGGAGTTCCAGTCACATCCTGCGCAGCTTAGTGAGTAATTTGACGCGATTAAGACAACAATGCTAACTGTATGCGAATCTTGAAGGCCATCCTCTGCTTGCAAGGACGTAAGTTATTACATCTCCATGTTTTACCTTCCATAACTTACTGCGTTGATCTCAGTGTCAATAACCCCTGGGCTTTATGGAACGACCTGAGCAAGAAACTATGGTCTAACTAACACACGTCAGGCATGATGTGACTTGTTTACATTAACCTAATTTATTCTTATGCCGGAGATTAATTATCGATGATATGGAACATGTAATATGGACTTTCACAGCCTGCGTTTAGTATCACATGTATTCAACGCTGTATATTACCCCCAACGCCGAACGATGTTAAAAATATTAAATTAGTGGTTGTATTCCTTTTTATACCACTACGCGGGTGAAGCATAGGCCTATACCCGTGCAAGGTAGAGCAGTGGCGATCACTATATGCTGGAGTTGTTGGTCAATGTTTGTCGAACTTTGTGGCGGTAACATTACATCGTAACGATCGGACCCTTGCCTCGTCGCTAAATTCTGGTTATGATACCGGCATATACTTCCTTGCTTTCGTGGACCACCCTAGGTTGTTTGGTACGACTTTGCCTGCGTTATTATAAACTGGAACAGGGGAAACTGGTCACTCCGTGATTCACCCAGTAATCCTGGTATTTCCCAAGATCATTCTGGCACCTCTAGCGCTGGCTACGAAGAAGACGTGGTTTTTGTTCTCGTCCTCGTCAGATAACTGGTTTATCATCGCCTTCTCGCCTTCTAGCCCTTCGAATATTATATCAGGCCGTTCGCTCTCGCTACTCTAGGAGCTAAAATAGCGTCAGTCAATGCGTTGCTCCGTTTTTGTCTCGGTTACTCGACATTCTTTATCGACTCAGGGCTACGCGTCCCAACTAAATCTCGTTGATACCAAACTGTGCGTATAGGTTCCGTGGTTACCTTTGGTAGTCAAACTGCTTGCTGACTGAGGCCTGGCTCATTCCCCATCCACGCCCGCTCCCGTCCTACCATCACGAACGTTAAAGAGTTGTCGCTGAATGCATTATTTGTGATGTGACCCGCAGCCCGACTGCTGCGGGGCGCTGTGCTTTAGGTGATATATTCCTAGGTCGGGCAGCGCGGATGTGAAGGCTGTGTGTGGATTGTGCGTTCGTTACCTGTTACATTCGGGTCCATGCTTTACGCTGACGATGTTACGTACATACATCATTCCGCAGAGTTTTGCAGAATTAACTGGGCCGGCTCTAAAGCTACAAATCAGTTTCCACGGTTGACTTAAACAGGGATTATCTCCTATAAATACTGGCAGAGCTCACTCTGGTCGCTCATTCTCATCGAGTACACTACCCACCATGGGAAACTTCAGCATCTCCAAATTCTTCCTGTTTAGTCTAACTGCCAGTTCTTTCTCTTCGGTTCTTTCTCTCACAACACCTAGTACGAGAATCATTTGGGCTCCATGCGGTAACGCCACGATTCCTCGCGAATGTGGTACGTTCGAGGTTCCGCTGGACTATAAGGACTCAGGAGCGGGCAAGGCGTTGTTGGCTGTCGCGCGTATTAATGCGACGAAAACTCCTCGCCTTGGCACTCTGTTCACGAACCCAGGAGGACCAGGTATGTTCAACCGCTGCGTTTTATTAGAATTTTAACTTATGCATTGTGTCACCTAGGGGAGTCCGGAGTGGCCTGGGTTCTTAGTGACGACATCCTTAGTATGAATGAAGGATCTGGAGGGCAATACGATATCGTTGGTAAGTGAAAAACACACCAACGCAGTCGCTGTTTGCCTAACCCAGATCAAATATAGGCTGGGATCCTCGCGGAATTGGCAGCACCACTCCAAAGGTCGAATGTTTTCAGTCTGGCACTGAAGAACTAGCCTTTTGGAATGGCTCCATTCGCGGGGGATTCCTCGAGCTCCGAGGCAACTTTTCCGACGCAGCCGAGCGTCAGTGGTTCTATTCGCACGTCAATGAAACCGACGAGGCCCTCGTCCGGCTTGGGAAGCAATGCAATGCAGAAAGCCAGGATATGCTCAAGTACATTGGTACTGCTGCAACTGTTCGTGACATGGTTGCACTACACGACCACCTGGAGGGCACTACGGCTATCAACTATTGGGGAATCTCGTAAGTCCGGCCCAGCAAGAGTCGCAATCTTTCCCACTGACCTTCCTCGTAGCTACGGGACCATTCTTGGGAACTACTTCGTCAACAGTAAGTAATTGATCCAGTTTTGTTATAACCAATTTTAAATTTAGAGTCTTCCAGTGTTCCCGGAGCGGGTTGGCCGAGTAATCATTGATGGAGTTGTGGACCCCTGGTTGTGGGCTACTAGGCCGTTCTTAGAGGTCAGTATAGCATTTAGATGCCCCAAACAACTGCTTACTCTTGGGCTCGATCTTAAGATTGGTCCCGTCTCGCTCAACTCGACCGACGCCACCTTTGACGCTTTCGCACTCAATTGCATAAATGCAGGGCCATCCAAGTGCGCGATTGCCCAAAATGGATCTACTGTCGACAGTATCCGGGAATGGACCTTCGATTTGATAGCGGTGAGTTGAGCGGTTTTTCGTTGTGGTAATATCCAATATTAATTTGGCTGAACTTAGGCTGCTTACGACAACGCAAAGGCGACCGGTGGTGCGATTATCACCGCGGGTCAACTGAGAGGTACATCAAGTATATTATAATTGTTTCCTTCCAATACTCATCGACCGAATTTTGTAGCTATCCTATGGCGAGACATGTTCCGACCAAGAGACTGGCAGTCCCTTGCGCAAAATCTCGCCCAGATTCATGCTGCACTTGGAAACTCAACCTCTGCATCTGGCGCGGCCGAGTTGCGCAGGCGGTCATCGCCTAGTGTCCGTTTCCTGGGCGAGCGAAGCAGTAGCATAAACGCTTCGGACCCCGCTTCAGAGTACGCCTACCAGGCTATCACCTGTGCTGATGCCGTAGATCCGGGAAATACTACCACTCTAGATGGGTTTAACGCCGTGGTAGACCTCACCCAGCACGTCAGCGCAATGCGTGAGTACGGTTGATTTTTCTTAGTCTACATACTCACCGAAATATTTTCTCAGTTGCTCCTAACATGGGCTGGCTAAGCGTCAGTGGCACTGATTCAGCGTCAATCGATATATGCTAACAGTTGAGTGTTCTTGCAGGGCGAAATGTACTGCCACCACTGGCCTTCCCGTGCGGTTGAACGTTTTACTGGTCCTTTCAACAAGACGCTCGCAAAAAAGATTCTCGTCATCGGTAAGCAATCGCGCGACGACGCAAATCCTACGCCAGTCGTTCTGCTGAGCCGGCCTTTACTGAATTTCACCCCCTAGGAAACCTGGCCGACCCAATTACACCGTTGATCTCGGCTAAGCGCGTAGCCGACGCCCTTGGCAGCTCTGCTGTGCTCATTGAGCAACTAGGATATGGAGTACGTTACACCCATATTCAAACATTCTAGGCTAAGTTATCTGACAACTATATAGCATACATCCCTCGTGATGCACTCCAACTGGTACGTTTATTTGAGTAGCATTTACACCCTAGTTGACCCTTCAAAAATTTGATAATAGCACAATGGCAGCGACTGCGAAGTACTTCGTCCAGGGTCAAGCTCCTTCGTCCAATATTGCTTGCGAGGTTAGTCCCTCACATCACGGTTCATCATACGATAAGCCTAACAACAAACCCCATTATTTATAGACCGATGAAGAGCTCTTCAGCTAGTTCAATATACCTTCCAATCTCACTTTTCTTATTTATGTACGAAAGCTGCTTTGAGCGCTCAATTTCATACATTTATTTATATGCACGAGTGACTTTGTGCGAGAGGCATCCTGGACTGAGCTCCGAATTGTATGATTTGACTTTTGACCTAAGAGTGGCGAATGCGTGGGCACAGCTATTGGGCGAAGCAGGTAGCGCAGTGGACGTGGCTGTGAAGCCATTAAACTTCTACCTATGCTCTCTAATAGTTCTCGCTGGAAGTAGGGATGCGTCTAAGCTATAATTTTGTTAACCGCCCTTATTACCACAGGTATAGCGGACGCCTACACCCGGAAATCCCTACTCTCGATTTTTGAATTCGTTACTAGGACAGGAGCAATAGCGAACGAGTGTCATTGGATCCAGTGGTAACTATCTTGGTAACGCCCAGGACTGTAACAGGCGGCCAACAAATTCTGATGACGATCTCAACCCAACCCCGACGATCCTTTTGATACAGCGCCTCGAGCTTCGAGGTCTCGTTAAGCAATACTCTTATGGTCGCTCTGGAGGCTCCCCGCGTGTTTCACGCTTGGTATATTGCTCATGAGCAGATACTGAAATTCTTTGGACAACTCTGATGTCGCCAACGCAACGCAGGGAAACCAAGGCAGTTCTGCTAGGCACTTTTCACCCTGAAGAATAATTGAATTTTAGAAAATCTAGTCTGGCTATACCCCTTGCTCTTCCTTCGGCGTACTCCCCGTTTGGTCCGATATTGAGATCGTACGAGCCATCGTAATGCCCTACCATAGCTCCCCGATATGACTTCTCAGCTTGGCAATGCGGGCTTCGACGGATAAACCTGGAAACCTCAATGCGAGGCTGTGTGTATAAATCTTGATATCAATCTTTAGTTTAGACCTGGTTGTTAGCTAAGCCGCGTTTTTGCACCTATGCCATACGTCCCCTACCCTTCTCTCGCTAACAACAGAAAACCCGTGTTTAGGTATCGCTCTTGGGATGATCCCGCAGCTTCGTCGCTGCGCCGCACTGCGCTTCCACAGGTTCATGCGTACGCTCGGGGAAGACGGACTGGGGGCTGTGTTCTAGTGACTGGTTACATCAGCTTCGATCATTAAGTTTTTGACAGTACCTCCTACTTTACTAGCTTGCAGAGATACCGCAGCAACAAATATTGCGTGTAATTGCTATGAACCCAGTTCCACGACCGACCTGCCCAGCCTTAGCGATTCTAACATATAAATACCCACCTGGGTCGTACTAGTCGCTCGCTATCATCGACTGCTATATCTACAATGGGCAACGGCAGCATCTTCAAGCTCTTACTGCTCAGCGTGGCTGCTAGTTCCGTTTCTCCTGTTCTCTCACTCGCAAAATCTACCGCAAAGATTACCTGGGCTCCATGCGGCAACACCACAATTCCTCGCGAATGTGGCATTTTCGAGGTTCCGCTGGACTATAAGAACTCGGGAGCAGGTAAGGCGTTGTTGGCTGTCGCACGTATCAACGCGACGAAAACTCCTCGCCTCGGTACCCTTTTCACGAATCCGGGGGGACCAGGTTCGTGTTTTCATTACATTTCGCCAAGACTCTCAACCTAAGCCGTGACATGATAGGGGTCAGCGGAGTCGAGTGGATCCTGAGCGATGACATTCTCGGTATGAACCAAGGATCTGGGGGACAATACGATATCGTTAGTAAGTTGGCATGTTTTATATCACTCGAACAAATTGACCGTCCCGTGCGCAGGTTGGGATCCTAGAGGAGTCGGCAGTACCATTCCAAAGGTCGACTGTTTCCAGTCCGGAACCGAAGAAGCGACTTTCTGGAACGGCTCTATTCGTGCAACATTTCTCGAGCTCCGGGGGAACTTCTCCGACGCGGCCGAGCGTCAGTGGTTCTACTCGCATGTCAACGAAACCGACAAAGCGCTTATACGATTTGGGAAACAATGCAACACGGGGAGCCAGCATATGCTAAAGTACATCGGCACCGCGGCAAACGTTCGTGATATGGTAGCTCTCCACGACTACTTAGAGGGGACTACGGCCATCAACTATTGGGGTGTCTCGTAAGTCAAGCCCAGCTAGGGTAGCATTCCGCCTGCTGATGGTCTCCACAGTTACGGCACTATTCTCGGAAGCTACTTCATCAATAGTAAGTGACAAGCCAAGCCGTTGTAACTAGCGTTCTTACGAATATGCTCGTAATAGTGTTCCCCAAACGCGTCGGCCGAGTGATTATAGACGGAGTTGTCGACCCCTGGTTGTGGGCCACCAGACCATTCCTTGAGGTTGGTGTCACTTTTTTCCGCCCCCTGAGGCAATTTTTTGCTTATTGTTTTGGGCTTAAGCTTGGACCTGTCTCACTCAACTCCACGGACGCAACTTTTGATGCGTTCGCTCTCAACTGCGCCAACGCTGGTCCATCCAAGTGCGCAATTGCTGAAACTGGATCTACCGTTGACAGCATCCGAAAGTGGACATTCGATTTGATAGCGGTAGGTCATCAAAATGATTTAAACACTTGATATATTGTTGATATCACTGAAAAAAGGCTGCTTATGATAACGCAAAAGCAACTGGCGGTGCAATTATCACCGCAGGCCAGCTTAGAGGTGGGTTCGTCCCATTGAGTTACTCATTATTTCTCTAACCATATGATCCCGTAGCCGTTCTCTGGGTGGGCATGTATCAGCCCAAGCAATGGCCGTCATTCGCACAAAACCTTGCCCAAATTTCCGCCAGTCTTGCAAATTCTACCTCTATAACAAATACTGCTTCCATCCGT
>JANWGL010005954.1:0-25633 GCA_025200755.1 Ceratobasidium sp. C01 | reverse complement strand
GCAATCATCATAATTTAACTAACTGGCTGATTCGTATCGTCCGGATTCAATAGCCGACACGCGGGGCCTCAAGCGCAAGTCGGACACGCCCCCCATCAAGACCGCGGCGCCAGCCAAACGGCCCACCGCGGCGCCGACGCCTTCTCCCGCTGCGGCGGCCGCAGCTCGACTCCTCGCCGCCAAGCGGGAAAAAGAGAAAGAAGCACGCGCGGCTGGGGGGACGGTGACGACTAAAGAGACCAAGTCGGATTCGTCGTTTTTCACGGATACGAAGCCCAAGGCTGCGCCTGCGAAACGTGTCTTGCCTAGTTTCACGAAGAAGCCTGCGGCGGCGACGGCGGATGTGGCTCAGCCGTCGAGTCGGAATACGTTTGAAGAGGCGTTGGCGCATATGGGTGTGAAGCCCAAGGCGAGCACGCCGAGCGTGCCGGAGCCAATGGAGGGTGTTACACCGACGAGCGCGAGAGGGACGCCGGTAGATCTTAACAAGCCGAGAAGAAAAGTGCGGTTTAAGCCTGAAGAACAGTTGGTAGAGATCAGGTGGATCGAGAAGGCGATATACGATGATGACGAGGACGCGGTATGGTTTCGTTTTTGGTGTGGGCTGGCTGGGTGTTTATTGGTTTTGGTTTCGGTTTGTAGTTTGGCGCGCATCATAGTTTGCGAGATTTGGATAGGGACGAGGGAGCCGCTATGCACAAGCAGCTGGTGTTTGAGGAGCTTATTGATTGGAGCGAGCCAATGGGTATGTCCGAACTTGGACAATTGATGGGCACGTCTAACACACCCTTACAGTGCTGTTATTACCCGACTCGCAACTAGGGGACAGAGGCCAGGAGAGCGAGGAAGCCGGTACTCAAGCAGAACGAGAAAAGACTGCGCTACTCGCACACTACTTGGCGGGCGCGATCCCGCCCTCGCCTGCGGAACTCCCGGCTCACCTGCAACAACCGGTAGACGACGCGCAAACAAAGGTGATGCTGGCGGGAGAAGACATAGACTCGCTCGCAGAAAAGCCTGTGTCTGTAGCGGAGCTGCTTGCGAAGATGGGCGCGCCGGCGGGCCCGACTTCTGACGCAGCGCCTCCGCCGGCGCCGATGTTTGGAAGTCTGAAAGATTTAGGGATTGATCCTAATACGTTCACACAAATGCTTCAACAGCATAATATAGCACCAGTCTTGGCACCGCCTGAACCAGCGCCCGCGCAAGCTCATCACGGACCCGAATGGGGCAACGGGGGAGGCGGAGGAAACCGAATGGGGGACGAGGAGAGATGGAATGACCATGGCCCAGGGTACTATGAAGAGCCGAGCCACCGGCCTCGATATGAGGACAGGGGGGGCCGAGGGCGCGGACGAGGACGGGGTAGAGGCGGTAGATCTGATACCAATGATCGCGGACAAAAAGTCTGCTATTTCTATCCCCTTGGAAAGTGAGCCCTTCTTGTCTCTCAGCCCGACCAAGCCATTGGCGAGGGCAGCCACGTCGTGCTTACTAACGCTTGTTTGTTCGTGTTAGGTGCAAGTACGGAGATCAATGCCATAATCTCCACGTTGGATGACTCATCATGCGTCTCTTTCATTTCTGTTTGTCTCTGCATCCTCTCTTCACTTCTTCTTCATTTCGCCTTTGACAGACACACAACCTATGTATTCTTCTTCATTCTGATTATTCCTCGTGCATATAGACCAATTAGCTCTAATCATGTGACTGGCGCACGTTCTTCGCGAATCGCACATGGCTCCCAATCTCAACCATATGCACCATGCTTCTATGTCCGCCTGTCCTCGGTCTATGCGCGCGCGCATGTCAAGAAGTCCAGTTATCGTGCATCCTTCAGGAACTCCAAATATACCTGTCGGCAGCCCCACAAATTTCTACCGGTCGGATGTCTTATAAAACTCACAAGCTGACGAGAAGGCCAGGCTTGTTCACCTTCCCCAGACTTCCTCTCATTCGTTATGTTCGCTGCTCTCGCTACGCTCGTGCTCGGAAGCTGCTTAGCCGTATCGGCATCTCCAGCCGATAGCTCCAGTCCTCTGACGTCGTCGTCTTTATTCTCCAAGGGTGCGCGCGGTACGAACTGTGGCAAGTTGGCTGCGGTGTCGTGCCATAACACGACTATCCAGACGGATTTGTGCTGCTTCAATGCGCCTGGCGGTCAATTCCTATTGACCCAGGTACGTTGGCGATGCTTGCGATGAAGTCTGTACTTACGCTCTGGTGGTAGTTCTGGGACTTTAGTCCTTCTGTTGGTCCCAAAGACTCGTGGACCATTCATGTGAGTCTGCACACCTGATTTCTCGATGGCTTGTTCTGACGTCATCATCAGGGTCTCTGGCCCGACCATTGCGACGGCACGTACGACGCCAACTGCGCTCCCGAGCGTGAGTTGTACAACATCACTGCGGTCCTCCAGCAGAGTGGTCACAACAGCCTCTTAAAGTTCATGAATACCGTATGCCCTCACCCGTTTTTCCATCTCTCAAACTCTCGCTTAACTGTGACATATTTCTCTAGTACTGGCTCAATAACAACGGGACTAACGAAGAGTTCTGGGAGCACGAATACAACAAGCACGGCACCTGCATCAGCACCCTCGAGCCTCAGTGCTTCAAAAAGACTAAGCAGGAGCCGTTCCCGGAGCTTGTGACGTATGTTTCGCGCACGATTGAGCTGTTCACCGTAAGTTCATGTTCATGTCCTATACTGAATTAAATTTGACATATGGATTGGGTGTAGGAGCTTCCCACGTACAAATGGTTAAAGGCCGGAGGTGTTGTGCCGAGTACGACTGCTACGTATAATCTTACCCAGATTCAAAATGCGATTTCCGCCAAGACGGTGAGCTCTTAAATTAGTTCAATTTGATTGTCTAGCCGTGGTCCTGAGCGTATATTGTTTTATAGGGTTTCATTCCCACCGCAGGGTGCAACGCGCAAGGATACCTCACCGAGATGTGGTATCACTATGGTACGTCTCATCACCCGCCCCACCATTTACGCTTGAAATTAATGTTTAATTTCTCCCTCTCGTGAATAGTTGTTCAAGGTGCCGTCGGGACCGGAAAGTTCATCCACTCTGCGCCTGATGGTTCGAAAAGCTCGTGCCCTGCGACTGGGATCAAGTACGTCCCGAAGGGAACTGTCATTCCTACTGCGTAGGTCAAAATGGGAGCATTGTATAGTAGCAGGTTTACATTTATTTAGATTGAAGCTATTTCCTTTGGAATTTATTGGCGTTCCTAAGAACCTCGACATGTCGTCTCAGTTCATTTTCGAGCCTTCGCAAATGCCTGAAATTGACTTATTGAATGAAGTGAAACACTTCGCGTACCCCGTAAGGATAACTCATATAGCACGTAACGAAGCACGGGTACGGAAGGCAGTACAAAACAATCGGCGCATATACCGTACCAGCGAGGGAAGTTGACCATCCCCTGTGTTGTAGGCCACTCGATTCATTTGAGGTTTTAGCTAGACAACCATACGCCAAAGCCTACACGCTTATTCTAAAAGTACTACAGTAACATCTACAATTGCGAAAAAATCTAGCTGTGATACCTCAGCTAACACTCGTGGTGAGTTTGAAGTATACAGGTGATTTGAATTTGAAACCGCATACATCCTCAATAGGGAACGGTCCTAGGGCTCCCAGCTCACCCGGTTGTAAATAACAAGAGTTTACTGCGCGCATTTAGGGGGTTTACCGATGACCTTATTTATTCTAAGTCGTTTTAGACTCCATTAGCCAAAGATACAGACGATGTCCTCATCTGAGGAGCCGGATGTGTGACCAGCCATTTCAACCTCGTCAATGTGGTCAGTTGGACTTCCAGATCCCATATACATACCTACCAGTTTCTCTTCGTGTTTCTCCTTTTATTAGTACTTTGCTGTTTGTCCAAAATGATCAACTGTATTTGAGTCCTGTGCGGTGTGCAAGTGCAGGGCTTTAACTAAGGCGAGTTATCGGCGCCGGCGCAGCTATTAATAAGAATATATGCTCACTCAAGTATACTAAACACCACGGCCTATATTGCGCAGAACAGAGCTGTTGGATAATATAAGACGTTCAGCTGGATCATAGAACGCTGTCTTACCCATTTCATGTTCAGGATCACCCTCGAACCCGAGTCCTAGCACAAAGACCGGATGGAAACTTGAGACCGACCGGGCTCACCCCATAATCTTAAGTGACAAGAGGCGCGCGGGGGTCTGGTCTCGCATACTAGGCATAAGGCGCAAAGCATAAGGCACAGGGCTTGAGACGTAAGGCGTGGAACATCGGGGGTAGAGCGCAAGGCGTCATACCAGTCTCCAAATCGAGGAATTCAAGCGCTCACTCAATCAAGCAGAGCGCATACAACGACCACTAGAAGTGCATTGAGACGGATATTGGTATAGATGTATCACGATAACCAAGCCCGCTCTACTTTAGAACGTTCTACACTATACCTTCCTTTTAAGCCTTCATCCGGTAGCATCTAACTGGCCTAGACCTCCATCAGTTTTCAACGTCTTCAGCGCTTACCATGTCAGCCAAGAGAGTGCCAAGAGTTATCGGTTTTCCTGATGAGCTTTCTCGCAAGTCGCACACAGCCCTTAATCTCAAGCGTATACCCACACCTCCATGTTAGCCGGTCCCCGGTCAATGCTAGCGCACGTTAGGAGGTCTAGTTATCATGCATCCTTCAGGAACTCCTAAATATATTTGTCGACAGCCCCTAAGACTCCGACCAGTCAGTTGTCGTATATAACCCACAACCTGACGCTTGGAGGAAGGCCAAGCCCGTTCACCTTTCCTACACTTCATCTTGTCCTTCATGTTCGCTGCTCTCGCTACACTCGTGCTCGGAAGCTGCTTGGCCGTGTCGGCCTCTCCAGGTGACGACTCTAGCTTTCTGGCGATATCGTCCTTGTTCCCCAAGGGTGCGCGTGGTACGGACTGTGGCGGGTCGGCTGAAGTGTCGTGCCACAATACGACTATGCAGACGAATTTGTGTTGCTTCAACGCGCCTGGTGGTCTACTTTTGTTGACTCAGGTATGCTGTTAGCGCTCGCGATAGGGTTGGTACTTATGTTTCTGTGTAGTTCTGGGACTTTAGTCCTTCTGTTGGTCCTAAGGACTCGTGGACCATCCATGTAAGTCCCTCCACCTTATCCCCCGAGGGCTCACGCTAATATCATTTCCAGGGTCTCTGGCCCGACCTTTGCGACGGCAAGTTCGTTGCCAGCTGCGGCCACAAGCGTGAGCTGCACAATATAACTGCGGTCCTCCAGCAAAGTGGCCACCACAACCTCCTGGAGTTCATGAATACCGTACGTCCCCGCCCGTTTAAATCATCAACCAACTGACCTAGTTCTCTAGTACTGGCTCAGCAACGAAGGCCCTAACGAAAAGCTCTGGGAGCACGAATACAATAAGCACGGCACGTGCATCAGCACTCTCGAGCCCCAGTGCTTCGAAAAGACGAAGCAGGAGCCGTTCCCAGAGCTTGTGACGTATGTTACACGGACGATTGAGCTGTTCAACGTAAGTCTTCGTTTATTGCGTACCTCGAAGTGATCTGGACTTGATATTTGGGCTGGGTTGGGGGTATAGGGGCTCCCTACGTACAAGTGGTTGGAGGCGGGAGGCGTTGTGCCGAGTACGACTGCGACGTACAGTCTTACTCAGATTCAGAATGCGATTTCTGCTAAAACAGTACGTTCTTAGCTCCGTATAACTGTCTAGCCGTAGTCCTGAGCGGGTATGTTTTATTTTGTAGGGCTTCATTCCCGTTGTAGGGTGCACCCCACAAGGATATCTCAATGAGATGTGGTATTATTATGGTATGTCCTCTACTCCAAAATTCGCCTTGCCTTTCAACCTTGAGATTGATGTTTGGTTTTTTCTTGTGAATAGTTGTTCAAGGTTCTGTCGGAACTGGAAATTTTATCCACACCGCACCTAAATCTTCGAAGCGCCCGTGTCCCCCAACCGGGATTAAGTACGCCCCGAAGGGGGCCCACATTCGTACTACGTAGATCAAAATGGGAACATTGTATAGTAGTAGTGGTGCCACATTTATTTAGATTGTGCTATTTTTGAAACCTATTGCTTGTGGGATACCTTCTCGAGATGGTCTTGGTTTCCCTTCCAGCCATGCAAAAATGTCTGAAATCGAGGACGCTACCAAACAACCAGTGCAGGGGTCAGATATTTCAACATTTTAACGCATTTATCCGCCACTGGGTGGGGAAATGTGTCTTTAGTTGGATCACAACTGATATCCTGGTGGTTAGTAGCCGGGGCGTTGAGTAAATGCGTAATACATTTTCAGCCCTCTAACCCAGGTTGCCCAGCCTGTTGCCCGCCAACAGGTATCATATTTAGCAACCGGCGGTTAAACATTAGTTAGATTTCAAACGCCTTGTCACTTTGAACTCCGGCTAGCAGATACCTAACTACCGACTGACTTATGGCACTCTGGCGGTGCATCGGGATCCGTGTGTTTCGCCTCGCTCTCCTTTCTAGGTCTGATAGGATAGCATGAATACATAACGTACGGACGGGATGAGAGTTTCAGATATACATATGTAAGTTGCAGGGGGGCAGGAATGAACGCTAGAAGTAAATGGCACCAGCATTTCCTGCGTGATTTCGGTTGGGCAAGGTTCGCGTGTCAAGTTGTTTCACGAATTCCTGTTATGATTTTATACGCTTAGCTGGGTATCTCGCTTAAACGAGGTAACGGACCGACGTATAAAACTATGGGAATCCGGGGCGCGAAGAGTTTAATGTAGTCATGGGGAAATCGTCTTCGATCACGCTGAGGGTAGGGGCAGCACGAGCGTAAGACCTCAGACGGAGTACCCTGTGGATCATTTAAGCTTGTGGTTATCTGAGAAATATATCATATTGATACTAACAGACGGCAGCACGTTGAAGAGGTCATGCCTAGATACATCCTTATAATAAGATTGAGTTGAGCTTGGTCGTTTAGGTTGATCGGGTAAAGGTGCTTACCCAGAGCCGATTGCTGCGGGTAAGGTCTATGGGTGGTTTGAGTAAAGTGTTTCAATGCGTATAGTATTGATGGGTGCGGAGCCTACTAGAGTGTTTGTCGTCCCAACGAGCGTGAGTAGTATCACGACTAGAGAAGAAAATACGTTCAATCGGCCCAAACTACAGGCGTAAAATAGCCGTCTTACCAATTGCTACCTAGAGACGTCAGGTCAGTATTGGTAGGCGGAAACTGGGGATGGTTGTGCTCACCAAGAAATGTATAACCCCACTAAGTGAGGAACCAGGTTATGCTCAGCGGATATAATAATTAAACACGAAAGGCCAATACTTACTCTTGCACGAGGTGTGCTAAAAGTGGAGTCCGCATGGATTCTCTATACGATCGCCAGGCTTGATACATGGTAAGACTAAATAGTGTCGCTGATAGGTTTGTATGTCTTTGTCAAATATATGCGGAAAATAGCATTTGGATAATCTCGACGTACTTTCGTAAATTAGACCATATAGCAGGAGCCGGAACCACCGGAACTCAGCCGTGAAAGGCGTCGTACAGCCAGTTAATATGCCTGGTACTAGGATACACGGTAAAATTGATAGCACTAAGACCATTTATGACTGAATTTACTGCTTACACGGATTCTCAATGGCGTGCAGCCCCTAAAGAGCGTGTTAATGGCTGTTTGTGATGAGAAAGCTGGGATGTTGGCACGTACGTTCATACCGGAAAGCGCCAGTACGAACGACGCGATTTGAAACCCAAAAAACAAAGCAAGCAAAGGGACAAGCACCCACAAGCTATACCTGTTTTAACGGCCTATTCAAACCTGGCGATTGCAACAACTCACCTCTTATCCCACAAAGCCCAAACTCGGGCAAGTAGGATGACTGCAAATGACGGTTATTTGGGGTTTCACGACATGTGATGTCGAAACATACGCATTATGGCTGCAATCCCGATGAAGGATAAAATAATACTCGCACCAATGGCAGTGTCGCAGCTGTAATTAGTGTAAACATAAATAGCCTAACACCGCGACCGGTTGCATACCTCTGTTAGATCCAATCGGTGTGTACGGTACATTTCAGTGCAGTTCAGGATGAGGTGTGAAATATTGCAGGACTCACGCGGGGAGAAATACTCGGATGAAAAAGTACTATGAAGTCTGTTTCAGACTTGTTGTTCAAGCAGAGTGGCAGAACTCACTGAGTGAGTCTATGCTGGGTTACATAGTGTTAGTGATAGGCGCTTGTAGTGTCTGGCTGGCGGGCTTACTCACATGATGACAACAAGGATGAAATACCGTGCAACCATGTACAACACGCGTACTACGTTCCACCGACTCTTCCAAATGTACTCAATCTGAGCGGATAAAAGCTAAAACGGCCGGCCATGCACCTCACACCACAGACGGCGTAGCTGCGACTGACCTCGTCATCCAAGGTAAGCGCTGTACTTGATGTTCAGTCTCAATTCGATACAAATGTAATTTGCTGCAATCTCACCAATGTCCCATAGAATAAAAGTAAGTGCTGCAACTAATTTTATCTATATATTGGCGAGGTACGCGGGTTCGTGAGGAAGCAACGCACTGTTCAATAGCTTGCCAAGCCAGACGGCGTTCGGTGCTTCCAGTAGTACAGCAACCGGGTCGGATACCCCTACGAAATCACTTGCTGAGGCCGTGTGTTGGCGTGCTTCGTACAACCAACTCATTGATTGCAGGGGGGTTGTGGGTGATCTGACGGGAGAGGTGTGCCATAGGCCAAACAGCTGATATAAATATAAGTCTGAAATGATCAGAGATGCCCGAGTAGCCTATATTTTATGGAGCTAAGATGGTCAAATTGGTCGCAAGTCGCGTGTTGAGTGGCACAGCTGAGGGCGTAATGTCACCATAACACGCCACAGACAAGATAAATTATGATATTAACGAAACACATTTGCATTTCGAGAGCACGTCAAGGAGTTATCCGAGGTGAACCAGATCGGAGTACTAGATGCACAAGGAGAGAGATGTGCACGGGGGTAGTGCCGATAGAGGTTTGGGAAATAGTTTATAGTTACTGGAGGCTTAGGTTGAGATCGTGCAGTCGGGCTATGATGTCTGACTATACTGTGGTGTGTGGGTGGCACAGTGGAGGGTAAGCGCCAAGTTGAAGCCCCCGTGTGCCATTACACCACTCTCAGTTTATCAAATTCGGTGTGGTTTGGTTGGGGATAGCACCTAGCCGTTTGGCCACCAACGGTTAAGGAACTATCACGGACGACTATACAGCAAGGTAGGGTTGTATGTCATATGCGTGTTTTGCCGCGCAAGTCTCTCTTATAGGTGTAATAAGATAACACAAATGTATAACGTATGGGTGTGATGGGGTTTCAAATACAATATACGCATGTAGGTCTTGGAGGATGAGAATAGCCGCTAAGAATAAATAACATGGACATCCCCTATGCGACTTCAGTTGAGCAGAACTTGCGCAACGAGTTGTTACACGAATACCTAGTACGAATTCAGTAAGTTTATCTTGGGCATTCTGCGTTAAGGCGTTTTGGACGAGACAGTAAGCTGACGTACGGAGCTATGGGACCTCAGGGCGTGAGGATGGTAGTGTAGTCATGGGGAAATCGTCTTCAAATACGCTGAGAGCAGGGGGAGCACGAGCGTAGGACCTCAGACGGAGTACTCTGTAGAAATATCATTTGAGCTCGTAGTTGTCTAAGGAGTTAAGGCTAATACTGACAGACGGCAACACGTTGAAGATGATATGGCTAAGAACATTCTTTCAATGAATAGATTGAGTTTAGTCGTTTGAACTGATCGGGTGAGAGAGCTTACCCAGAGCCAATTGCCGCGGGTAAGGTCTGCGTGCAGCTTGAATAAAGTATCTTGATGTACGTTGACTGTCGAAGAACTTACTAGAATGTCTGTCGCCCCAATGAGCGTGAGTAATATCACAGCTATGGAATATGGTAGGTTCGATCAATCTGAAATATAGGCCTGAAACAGGCCTCCTACCAACTGCTACCTAGAGATGTGAGGTCAGTATTGTGAGGCGGGAACTGGAGATGGCTGCTCTCACTAAGAAACGTATAACTCCACTAAGCGGGGAACCGGTTTAAGCCCAACAGACACAGTACTAAACAGCGAATATCAAAACTTACTCTTGCACGAGACGAGTTAAAAGTGGGGTCTGCATGCATTCCCTGTACGATCGCCAGGCTTGATAGAGGGTAAGGCTAAACAGTATCGCTGGTCGAGTGGTCAGTCCTAGCCAACTGTATGCGGGAATATTATTTGAATCTTAACATACTTTCGTAAATTAGACCACATAGTAGGAGCCGGAACCACTGAATCTCGGCTGTGAATGGCGTTATGCAGCCGGTCAATATACCTGGTACTAGAATGCAGAATTAGCTTAGTAGAACTAGGGCAAGTTTACTTACATGGATTCTCAACAGCATGCATCCCCTAAAGAGCAAGTTAATAATCGTTTGTAGTCGAAAAATTGGAACCTGGGCACGCACATATACACCCGAAACTAGCAGTGTGCCCGATGTGATTTGCAAGCCAGAAAATAGGATGAGTAGAGCGGCAAGCACCCACAAGCTGTGCATTTATTTGATAAACCGCCTGAACCTTAAACTTAAGGCAACGCACCTCTTATCCCACATAGCCCAAACGCGGGCGAGTAGGATGACTGAGAGTGGCCTCTATTTAGTATTTCAAGAGGAGTCGAGCGGGGGGGGGACATACGCATCATGGCAGCGACCCCGATGAAGGATAGGGTAATACCCGCTTTGATGAAGATGTCGCAGCTGTAGGTAAGAGTAAACAGTCCATTATCATATATACCGTGGCCAGGCGCGTACCTCTGTCGCGAGTAATCAATAAGTACATGCCAGAAGGGGACACACGGTATTTTTAGACTCACGTTGGGAGAAATAGTCGGATGAAAAAGCACTATATTCTCTGTTTCAGACCTGCTATCCACAAAGCGAGGTAGAGCTCACTGATTGAGTTTATACTGCATCCGTGTCAGCAATAGAGCTTGTGATGTCTGGCTAGAGGGCTCACTCACATAATGGAAACGAGGATGAGATACCGTGAAGCCATGTACAAAACTCGTATTACGTTCCAACGACTCTTCCAAACGTATTCTCTCTGAGCGGGCAGAACAGACTGGTCATATACACGACGCTGCGCGTGGCGTGGCTGTCACTAACCTCGTCGTCCAAAGTGAGCACTGTATTCGATGCTTGGCCTTAGTTCAATACGAATATACTTGACTGTAGTCTCACCAATGTCCCAAGAGACGAAACTAAGTGCTGCAGCTGATTTTTGTATATTTGTTTGTTAGTGAGGCACGTTAGATTTGTGAGAAAAAATGACGTGCCGTTGAATAGCTTGCCAAGCCAAACGCTGCTAGGCGCTTCCAGTAGTGCAGCAGTGGGGTCGGGGTTGATTACGACGTTACTTGCTGGGGCCGTGTGCTGATGCGCTTCGTGGAACCAGCCCATTGATTGTGGGGGGGGGGGGTTGAGGGTGATCTGGCGAGAGACAAATGATATAGGCAAGCACAGCTGATAAATAATACTCCTAAATGATCGGCGATGAACGGGGGCTAGGGTGATCGAATTGATCGCAAGTCGTATGAAGGGTAACACAGCTGACGGGATAGTGCCCCCATAATACGCCACAGTTAGGCCAAGCTATGGTATTAATAGGATAAGGTTGTACCGCAAGATTTATCCGAGGAATCAAAGAGCACTCTGCGTAAGGGCGCTATAGAGGGGATTTTATCAAACATCTCATAGTTACTGAAGGTGTAAGTCCAGACTGTGCGATAAAGCTGCACCGACTATAGTGTAACAGGAGGGAGGCGCTTGGTTGGGGTTGATCTTGGGAATTGAGCGGAAGGTTTGCATCCCGATTTGACCTAAGCGCCAATCAAAGTTCGATTTGAACCTCCACACCAGACTGTTTGCAGCTTTGATCCTGCGACAGTTGCGCGATGCCTTTTGCAACGCCGCAGCAACTTGTTGACGAGTTGGTATTTTTACCCGAGGTAATACCCGAGTTAACCAGATTTTTGAATTGTTAGATATAAACGTTCCGGCGCTTTCGACCTTTTGAGGAAGAAACTATTGACCGAGTTTCAGAGCACGGTGAGTAAACATATCTAAGGCACCACATCTGATGTTTTAATGGTCCTGGTATATGGCAGAAATCTCACGAGAAATTTGTTGAACGCGTGGACGAGATTGCTGGCGAAAAACTCAAGGATGATGTTCATCTCGCCTACAAAAAACGAGACAAACTACACGAGGAGACTATGATAGAACTTGAGAGGTAATGTGAACAAAATATATCCACACCTAAGCTACTTACGGATGGTATCTAGGTATCCACTCTGGGAGCGCGCGATCAGTGACGCGAGAGTAGAAATACTGGAAAAGCGACGGTTCTTTGCGCCAGTTGACGAAGACTTGGATAAGTTGTTGCAAGCGGATAAAGCGAACATGCAAGCACAGGGAGTACCTATATTATGGCGACGTACGTTGGTCTATTCTTCCTATAGATGCGATTTCTCACCCTGTGAATCAGCTGGCTCCAGTTTGAAGTCGAACACTCCTCAACCACCCGCTCCGGACGAGCCACCACCACCGCCGCCACCGCCTCCTCCATCATCACCACCACCTCCTGTGCCCCCGCCCCCTCCTCCTCAAATGCCTCAGATGCCTCAACCGCCTTACTGGGGATACCCGAACATGCCTCCACACCCCGGGTACATGATGGGAGCACCACCAAATGGTTACAATGCTTATGGATACGGGTATGGGTATCCTGATCCATCTATGTACGGTTACCCTGGGATGCCGCCGATTCCCCCGCATGGTTATCCACATCCCAACGGGCCGCCTCCTCCGCCACCGGGGATGTTTATGCATCCCCCCGCTCCGCCGCCCCCGCCGCCTGGCCCCTACCCCGGGCCCCAGGGAGGATGGCAGTAGAACTATTTGACGTGTTGGTCTTGTCAGTTCTTGGATTATCGCTGTTGTATCCCATTGAAGGTCGCGTGCTTTCCGCCCTGTATTTATCCATGAGCATTTTGCTATCACTGTCTGGATTATCTATTTCTGTTAGAAATATACGCTGTTTCTATTCACGTACGGGCCACGTTAGCGCAGTGGTCAGGTCGGCTTATGAGCCACTACAACTTGTTACCGACAGTTTCCAAATAGGGTTATAGTATTACGTGATACTCTCATATCCGTTCAAATTGACTTTCTGGTAAATCACTTGCACAACACCTCAACTGGACCAGCCACAACTTCTTGTCCAGTCTCATATTTCGGGTCTTGACAGATTGCTACGGATATTTTCCTCGCTTAAGACCTGTAGCGGGCTCACCTTTGCCTAAATCTACCAAAGCCTGAACGAAATCGACCGCAATGCCGCCAAAGGGTAAGGGCAAGAAGGGTAAGAAGCAGGATGACGATGATTATTGGTATGTGGGCAATTATGAGACTTCAAACGACAAACGCTGACTCATAGCAGGGAGAAAGCCGGCGAGACCGTCGCGGCCAACCCTCTTGCATCGACATCCCAGAAGGAGGAGGAGGTTGTTCCCTCGCGTGGTTTCGGTTCACTAGATGTGGCTGACCTTGATATCGATGAGAATGAAGACTTTGGTGGACTTATGGTACGTTTTATTCTCTTGTGTATAAAATATACGTATTATTAACGACTGCCGTAGTCTGCCATCAAGGCGACATCCGGTAAAAAGGACAAGAAGAAGAAGAAGAAAGGTGGCGATGTTACATTTGAGGACGGCCCTCCGCCAGGGGAAGGAGACGAGGCGGAGGAGGCTGCAGCCAAAGGTGACATCAGTGCACCCAAGGCTGCAGTCCAGATGACCGCCGAGGAGCTGGCTGACGAAGAGTGGGGTCCAGTCAAGACGAAGAAGGACAAGGGCAAGAAAGGCAAGAAGAAGGGTGGAGCAAAAGCGGCCGATGAGGAGGAGGATGAGCCTGCTGAGCCCAAAGCCGCTGGTGTGTGATTTGTTGAGCTTCTCGCTCTTAATTTCGGCGTCGACTGATAACTTAACCCGATAGCCGAGCCGGAAGCTAAGCCGGTGGTGGCTGAGGCCGAACAGGCTCCAGATGCCGACGAAGAGGAGGATGAGGAGCAGGGAGATGGGACGAAGGTTCTGAGTAAGAAGGAGAAAGAACGGATCAAGAAGGAAAAAGAAAAGGCACGTCCAAGTTTACTAGCTCTTGAAAGTAACAATTACGAACTCTTGCGCAGGCGAAGAAGAAGGCGCAGGCCGCCAAGAAAAAGGCCACCGCGTCTGGAGATGCCGAACCTGCTCCTGCTGCTCCTGCGCCGGAGCCAGCGCCCGAACCCGTCGCTGCGGAGACCAAGGAGGAAGATGAGGAGGATGGCGATGAAGCTGGTGGCAAGTCTGATAAGAAAAAGAAAAAGAAGAAAAAGCCAGCAGCTGAGAAAAAGGAGCCGGAACCAAAGAAGAAGGCTGGTGGTATTTCGGCGTTGAAAGCTCTTATGGACCAGCAGCGAGCGGCCCAGGAGGAGGCGCGTCGGAGAGAGGAAGAAGAGCTGAGGTAAGTCAGGCCAATTGTATGCTCTCGAATTCGGTTTTCTAATCCCGCATTAGGCGAATAGAGGAGGAGGAGCGACTACGCGAAGAGGAGGAAAAGCGGAAGGAGGAGGAGAAACAGCTGCGAAAGGAGAAAGAAAAGGTAAGAAACGGACCAAAAATAATGGTGTAGTCGACTATATGCCTGACCTTCCCTCAGGCCAAGAAAGAACAACTGAAGAAAGAAGGCAAGCTACTTACGGCCAAACAGAAGGCGGACAAACAAGCTGCCGAAATTCGACGCAAGGCGCTACTCCAGTCGGGAGTTAAGATTGAAGGTCTTCAGTCTAGCGAGGGCACGGCGGCACCGAAAAAGGTCGTATATGGTAACAAGAAGAAGAAGGCGGGGCCTGTTGCAAAAGATTCCTCGACTGTAGCTGGCTCGGAACGCGCCGTCTCCCCTCCTGCTGATTCCTCGCCCGCGTCTCTCGCACCCGTATCACAGAAGGACCTTAAGGACGACTGGGATGCTAGTAGCGCCGACGAGGCTCCTGCCGCCGAAGATAAGCCTGCCGCCGACGTGAAAGATAGCTGGGACGCTACATCGGAAGAGGAGGACGCGGCTCCCGCTAAACCTACGCCCAAGACCTCTGAATCCTCGAAGCCCGCGCCCGGTGAGTCCCGGTTTTGACGAATTACTCATCCTGACTTAACCATGGACGTTCTCGCAATAGCCAAACCCACGCCTGCGGCCAAGGCAGCCCCTGCGAAAGGACCATCCACGTCTAAGCCTTCCGCTCCTACAAAATCCACCGCCGCGCCGAAAGCCGCAAAACCCGCTGTCACGGCCAACACGAAAAAGCCCGCTGCTGCTGCCGAATCTTCCTCGTCTGAAGAGGATTCAGACAGCTCCGAAGATGACTCTGACTCCGACTCCGACTCTGATTCGGATGATGGCTCTAGTGAGGACTCGGATGGAATGACGGCCACTCAACGGCAGGCCGCGCTGAAAAAGGCCGAGGCAAGCCAGCGCCGCGCAAAGCGCATGGAAGAAGCAATGGCTGCCAGAAATAAGGACGACTTGCGAAGCCCTATTTGTTGTATCCTTGGCCACGTCGATACTGGAAAGACCAAGTTGCTTGACAAGGTGAATTGGTTTGCCCGCAACGTGCCAGAAGTGATCTGACGCATTGTGAGTAGATCCGACAAACAAATGTCCAGGAGGGCGAAGCCGGAGGAATCACACAGCAAATTGGCGCAACTTATTTCCCCGTAGACGCAATCAAGCAGAAGACTGCTGTTGTGAACACGGTAAGTAAAGATATTATATAAAGCCCCCCTGCTATCCTTTATTGACCGCATATACACAGGACGGGAACTTTGACTACAAAATTCCAGGCTTGCTCATCATTGACACACCGGGGCACGAGTCGTTTACCAACTTGCGAACCCGCGGAAGCTCTTTGTGTAACATTGCCATCTTGGTCGTTGATATAATGGTATGTAACATCAACCGAATGCGCAATATATGCTAACCCGTAATACTCCTCTAGCACGGGCTAGAACCTCAAACTCTTGAGTCTTTGCGACTGTTACGTGACAAGAAAACACCATTCATTGTTGCGCTCAACAAGGTACTTATACTTTTTTTTGAGGTTTATCAGAGCCCTCACCGTCTTTCACTCAGATCGATCGACTTTATGGGTGGGAAGCGACACCCGATGGCTCGTTCCGGGATTCACTGGCGAAACAGAAACCCGCCGTGCAACGTGAATTCGAGAACAGGGTCAAGTCGACCATTGTCGAGTTCGCCGAGCAGGGTCTTAACTCGGTGCTCTACTACGATAACAAGAATTTTGCCCGCAACGTTTCCTTGGTCCCCACTTCGGCCATCACCGGCGAAGGTGTTCCAGACATGATCATGCTACTCGTGAACCTGACCCAACAACGTATGGCCGACGCGTTGATGTATATTTCTGAGCTGGAGTGCACAGTATTGGAGGTGAAGGTCATCGAGGGCTTGGGAACAACGATCGATGTGGTCTTGTCCAATGGTTACCTGAAGGAAGGCGACAGGATCGTGGTCTGTGGTCTAAACGGGCCAATCGTCACTCAAGTGCGCGCACTACTCACACCTCAACCTCTGCGAGAAATGCGAGTCAAGGTGAGCTTCCTGTCATGACCCCTTGACCTGTGCTGAACGACAACCGGGTTCCAGTCTCAATACGTCCATCATAAAGAAGTTAAAGCCGCTTTAGGAGTCAAGATCTCTGCCCCCGATCTCGAGAAAGCTATCGCCGGTTCTCGTCTGCTCGTTGTTGGCCCAGATGACGACGAAGACGACTTGAAGGACGAGGTTATGTCTGACCTTACCACTTTGCTCAACTCCATCGACAAGTCTGGTCGGGGTGTATGCGTCCAAGCCAGCACCCTCGGCTCACTGGAAGCTTTGCTGGAGTTCTTGCGAGTCAGCCAGATCCCTGTCAGCGGGATTAATATCGGGCCTGTCCACAAGAAGGATATCATGCGTGCTGCGACCATGTTGGAAAAGGCCAAAGAGCTTGCATGCATCCTGTGCTTCGACGTGACTGTAGATAAGGAGGCGGACAAACTTGCTGAGGAGTTGGGTATTCGTCTATTCAAGGGTTAGTAACTTTGTATTGTCTTACACGACCACTAGTCTAATACACTGCCTATGTTTAGCCGACATTATTTATCACCTTTTCGATGCGTTCACGGCCTATAATGCGGAGATAATGGAGGCCAAACGACGAGACGCCGCTCCTATCGCCGTGTGGCCTTGCAGGCTCAAAATCTTAGCCTGCTTTACCAAGCGTGACCCTATCATTCTGGGATGCGACATTCTCGATGGTTCTTTGAGAGTGGGTACACCCCTGTGCGTTGTGAAAACTGACCCGTCGGGCAAGAAAGAAACCATATCTCTTGGTAAAGTGTATGTACACTGTTCATTTTCTAGGACGCAAGCTAAGTACTTGATGATACACAGGACCTCTCTTGAAATCAACCACAAGCCCTTCGAGGTAAGTTAAGCAGATTAACAATGGAAGTTGAGTTAAAAAAAATCTAAATTGAAACAGCTCGTTAAGAAATCTCAAGTCGGCGCGGGAGTGGCAGTCAAGATTGAGCATGCGGTATATGAGTCGGCGAAGATGTTTGGTCGACATTTTGACGACAAAGATGAGGTGTTTAGTATGATTACGCGGCAAAGTATTGATGTGTTGAAAGTGCGTAACTTTCTCTAGCCTATTTTCTTTCTCTAAATCATTTGAACAGGAAACCTTCCGAAAAGATGTCTCGATGGAGGAATGGCACCTAATCAAGGCCTTGAAAACAGTACGTTGCAGACAAACTAATAACCGAATCTTCTAATAATTACCGTTTTGTCAAGAAACTTTCTATCGACTAATCTTGATGAGTGTCCGGCTTCATGGCTGCTGTACTTTTCTTCACATGAGCGTTTCTGATGTATTTTTGAAAACACACAAATACAAATAGTGAATCTTGCTGATGTAATGGGCGCTTAAGTTTGCTCCAACTATTTTACCTTCGCCACTTCGCCACTCCTAGCTCAGCCTAAACTTACGATGAGACAGTTGAAGCACCATGAGAAAAAGCTTTTGAAAAAGGTCGACTTTCTCAACGTAAGTCTTTCTATGTATCATGAACCAAACTAGCAGCCTAATGAAATAACTGCAAGTGGAAATCCGATGCAAACCACCGCGAGATTAAGGTGATGCGAAGGTATCATGTCCAGGATAGGGAAGACTATACAAAGTTGGTTGACTCGGTAACTTCCCCTCGCATTTTGGTCAATCTAAATTATAAATTTCAGGTATGCCAGGCTGGTCGGGTCCGTACGTCAAATGGCCCATCGTCTATCCTTGCTTCCAGCGCAAGACCCATTTCGCCATCGCATGGAAGATCAGCTACTTAACAAAATGTATGACATGGGCGTACTAAATCTGGGAACAAAACTAAGCGATGTCGAGGCCAAAATTACCGTGTCTAGCTTCTGCAGGTAAGTTGGCTACCGTATTACCACACTGGCTCCCAACTAACACTGCCAATTGGTAGGCGACGACTAGCCGTCATCGTTTGCAGAAGTAAAATGGCGGAAACCGTGAGCGCAGTGAGTTCCTAACTTGCCGTGCCTTTACAGACTATTGATATATTTCTCTCAGGCTGTGAAATTTATCGAACAGGGACACATCCGAGTTGGCCCAGACACCGTCGTCGACCCCGCGTTTCTTGTGACTCGGTGAGTGCCTCCGACAGCCACACAACATTCCCGCCTGAGAAACGATTGATTTTAAAGACATATGGAGGACTATGTAACCTGGGTCGATACCTCCAAGGTTAAAAGGACTATTATGCAGTACAACGACGAGGTAATGCAATTCAACTATACGCATACGAAGCCAATCTAAATACTTGTTATGATATTTTTCACAGCTGGATGACTTTGACGTACTATAAGTGCAGTCCCGAGGAGGCGACAATTTGCTTTCGAGTTGCAGCTTTATTCATTGTATGTATTCCTGCGCCCAACAGACATTGTTCACGAAACTAAACCCCCATCCCAGATTAATAGCACAATTTGTATTTTATCAACGGTAGATCAGGAATACATGTTTTGGTCTCAAATCCAAGCCATCCACCCAACGTACATCCTCGCCTGGATAGAAATTATTTTAACATACGTAACCAAAACGGTCAGAAATCAACTCACCAAACGAACTGGATCTGTAGCTTCACGGATCAGCGCCTCAACTTGGTTGCTGACAGTGACCACTCTCCCCTCCCGTGACAGCCCTTGCAGCTTGCGTCCAATTGGCAACATGGCGTTGCGTGCAAGTTCCTGGATGTTGGTTGGGCCAGCACTTGCACTCGTCCCCGCTCGCCCGCGTGGGTCAATGCTCCTACCAACTCTCTGACGAGCGAGGCGAGCATCACGTTCCTGCGTCGTGTTAGTAATGAAAGCCTAGAGGCAAACATACGGACATGACACCAGATAACTCACGTTCTTTCTTCGTTGATCCTCCCATTCGACTAGTGGATCATGGACAAACGCATCGAGAACGCTAATGAGGGAGCCATAGTTATCACGAAGGAGCTGCATAGTGACTTCGCATGCAGTGCGGAATGCGCCTGCAGACCCGACAATTGTTAGAGGTCTCCACAAGTAGATATAGGACAAGCTTACCTTCAACTCCCGTGACACCAAACCCGTTGACCATGTTTTCAGTCATTCTAAATGGCACTGTCTCAGGGATCTCGAAAGTAGCACCCTAGCGCACCCATCATAAGCATAATTCCTTCGGAGAGCAGGGAGACTTACTCGTTCGAAGAGGCAGTTGAGGTCGACGTGTACGACATCGCCATTCACTGTGTCGAATAAAATGTTTTCGCCATGACGATCCCCCAACCTATCGAAAAGGTGGTTTAGCTATTCATTGGTAGACAAAAACAAACTGACTGACCCCAAAATGTACCCGACCATCGACATCACCGCTGCTGTGCGAGTATATGCTAACCTGCTAGATAGCCAGGCAGTGGGCTCGGAGAAATTTGTCACAAAATACTCATGCAAATTGACAAGCACGCTATGATGGGAGTGAGCTAGGTCGGAATTGAGGCAAGCGATGAACCGGGAATCACCTAGGAATGAGTTTCGTTTTCCAGTAGTCCAAGACTTCTTTGTCGCTTAAAGACTTTGCTCTCGCTTGCACCCAGTCCGAGGCTTGTTTTGCCTTGCGTTATAGTTGAGACTGGTTTCGAACAATCGAGGTTGACTGACATACCTGGAACGGCATACCTCGTTGCTCGTATAGCCCCATGACAATATTTCGGTATCCCATGGTATTAGGGACCCATTCCAGAAAACCACATTCTTCGTTAAGGATTACTACAGCGTAGGTTCGAATGTCTATTCAAGGAGTGTTAACGTATGACTCGGATACAAGATGTCTGAAACTCACGAAGTTGGCGACGGCGACTCTCAGCATTCTTCTTGAGTAGCTTGTTTATCATCGAGTTGAGGTCCATTAAGCGTGCATCTTTGCGTAGATCATCTTTTGGTTTACAGAGGAAGATGTAGATAAGACCTTCCTCGGATACGGCGGATATCTTCCTGGGTTTTTGTAACGATCTCATGATCTCCACATCGTCGTTGAATTCTGAAAAAGAGACGCGATGTTATACTTGTGCATTATTATGCATATATACACTTACTCATGAACGTGGGTATGTTGGGTGGGAATGGCTGGTGGGTATCTTTGGTGACCGAAGATGGAGGAAGGTTGACGGTAAGGTATTCTTGTAACGGCATAATTAGCTTGGACGGAGTGAGGCGGGCAAGCCCTGGAAAGTGTCGCTGCATCGCGAGAGTAAACTCATGCTCCGGGGTCTCTCGCTCGCTCATAGCGAGAAGCTCCCTAACCATAGCTACGCTTTGCAAAACAAGATCTTTTACATCTTGGCTATTGCTCTAGTAGGTCGATTGAGCAATGGGTCATGAATGTGGAAGTTCGGACTCACTTGTGCTTTGTCTAGTATTTCCCGACCACGCGAAACCCGATCGCCATTTCGTGATTGTATCAATGGAGAAACGCCCCACAGCGCTTGCTGAGGATAAGCGAGCACAATTTTAGTGACGATCCTCGACAACTGTCTGTATGCCCCTTTGTTTGGGTGATTGATTCGTGAAATTAACTGGGGCAAGGCAGTAAACCACTGCGAAGGACAATACGTTTGAGTATTCAAATGCATGATATTTTTTAGAATCTTATACCTGATAGGCTGTAAGAGCAGAAACTGCGTCGGCCACCACCGCAGATATTCCTTTATACGCTTTGAGTACATGCTCGGAATGGTGTGGTCTGAAACCAAAGTCAGCGCAGGGTCCACACCCAGAATATCCACTCACAGTGCATGGCTTTTGTCACGGTCGAGGGCAACCAGGAAGTCCTGCTGGGCCATGTCAAGCCATATTGTGAGTAAGCGGGGCATCGTTTGGTAGATGTATTTTGAGCCATATCGCATTGCGTCTACATAGTATCGGCACGTGAATACATTTATAGCAGGCCCTCTGGAGCAGGTCGTGAGCTTTATTCGCGAGGAAAGAATAACATTTCTCACCGCAAGGCCTGGGTAGCTTTGTCCATTTGTTTATAGCACTCATCGTAATATTGGCCGAGGCGGAAATACGGGCTCTCCCAACTAGTAAAGACGTCAACGAAGGTGTCTGTACGGATAGCACGGTCGATCTTACTCAGGAGCGCTCTGTGCGGCCGTCCGGAACTCTTCAATCACAGCGTTGTCCTCATACCGGTCGGCCTCGTGCATCCAGCGTGCGCGCAGAAGTAACGCCTGTGCGTAGTTAAAAGCGACATTCCGTAAATTTACATGGTGTATTTATCTTACCTTTGCCATTGAACGTGGATCAGCGTCTGGCGTGTTATCGTCTGTTAGGTCCAGGACCATGTTCGGGACGTTGTTGATTGAGTGTGATAGCTCTTGAAGTGCTCGAAGAGGTTCCCCCAATGCCTTTGTAAGCTTACAACCGTGGATAAAAGCAAAAGTCATTCCATTTTGTTGGGCTTGAAGAATGGAACTATATGCGGTTTGATGATGTGATGCTTTGATGGCGATCTTAGCGGAATTTAGCCAGGTGCGGCCAATCTCGTTCTTCAAGCTACTAAGGTTCTTGGAGCTATGGACACACGTTAGTACCTTTCCGCTCTAGATCGACATGCACATCTCACAATAGGGCGAAGGCTGTCCTACGCATACTCAACACGGGCTCTTGCACACGGAAGGTCGGTAACGTAGACTTGAAACGATTGCCCAAACTGTGAGTCAAGGTATTGAGGACGATGTTGGCTTTGCCGTCTTCTCCGCGAGTGGTCATTGAATCCATAGATAACGCAGCTGACTGGATGCTTTCGATTTCACGGGCGAGGTGGAGATGAATAACAGCTTCATATGAACGCCGATATGATGTTGGTCCGTTAGATGTGATCGTTCTGCCTAAGGTGTCCCTAGCATTTCGGAGAACCGCAGTGAATCCATTACTGTCCTGCTGACGTGCGCTAAGGAGCAATCGAGCAAGAGTGATCTCCGGGCTTTGCCTCTGTGGGTTAGCTGCGAGTTGTTCGACAATATCCCAATCTCCGAGTTTCCAAGCACCTTCCACGAAGAAATCCACAAGATGAGGCTCCCACGTTGGGTGTTTGCTGAGAACCCCGTGTATATGCGTCTTCATCGTGTCTACTCGGATGCGTCAGTTACTAGAGAGTATATAGAATACGGTACCGTACCATTATGTCCAAGGTTTCGGAGGCAGCGAAGCAAGCCAAGATGAGGTTCGAGACTGTCGGGTTCTTGCTGTAGCTTTATTTCCCAACAGCTTTGGGCAGAAGTCCAGCGTCCGATCATCTCGTGGCCTCGGATTTGTTGCTCGAGCGAAGGTGAAATGACCATTTTCGAGGCACCCTCCATCCCGTCAGGTTCATCCAGACTAGCATATATCTCGTGAAGCCGTTCGTAGAAGGGTTGTAACTCCAGTTCACTGGTTTTCCTTTCGCGGCGTAGAACAATATCCTTTTCAAAACTCATGAGCGATCGAGCGAACGCACGGCAACGAAAAGCAGCATTGGAGAGAAGCCCGGTGTCGATCATAGAGAGTAAAGACTCGGTTTTAGCGCGTTGCTCCTCAAGAGCAGCGATGGCTTGAGGGCCGCTGGTATCCCTGGCGTTATGTCGCCCCTTCCTCAACTCGGCCCTCTTGCGCACGGCTTCCTGGTTCTTGCTGCGAATCCATCTGCTTAAATTATCCATGAGGTCGAACACAGTCTAATGATTCGTTTAGTGATGTTTCAAACCAGTACCATAACAACTTACCTGGGCGCTAAGAGCCTTGCGCGGATCCGAGATTCCATCTGAACTATCAACCTGGTCCCGTAGTACAGCAATAATCTCTTGGAGAATGTGGTCGATCTCCCCATCAGATTGAGAAATAGTGGTGATTAAGTGCGGTAATATCAATTTGGCCACACGAACGTCGCTGTTACGGATCGCTGGGCGAAAGACCTCAAAAATTTGAGCCGCGCGAGGCTTTTTGACGCAACTGATCAGGTACGCGGTCCAGGTCTGAATCCACTCGCGATGCGTAGAAGAGTGCGCATAGATAGGAAATTTCGGGGTCACTGGCGGCTTTGACTGAACCGAGAATCGGCCCTCTAGCAAGGGGCTGATCGTTTCAACTACCTCCTGGGATAACATTTTCCACCGATTGCGGACTTTGGTGGAAACCGAGTGTGCGCTACTTTTCAGCAGGGCGGTAGTAAACCCGCATTGTTTCACGAGCTCTTGGATAGCGTACCCGAGTTGTCTCTGGTACTTGAGATCTGTAGTCGACCGGAAAGTAGGAACAAGAACATCCGAAATGAGACAGACTGTGAACCACATAGCTTCGTCCTCGTCCACGAAGTTGTTCATAACCATCAAGCCTTGTCCGTCGGGTTGGAGGTCAAACCTATCGGGATCCAACGCACCAACGAGACCTATACACTCGTAGGCGATCGAGCGAAGTTTCTCGCTTCCATCTCCTTCGCGGCAGGCAGCACCAAAAAGGACCTTCATCGTTCGAGCAAGCAGAGGATTAAATACGTCTCCAATCATGTAGTCTTCCACAACGTTGCGTGACTCAAGAATGAAACTCCGTAATTCGCCGAGCGACTGGGTTGCTACATTCATATTTTCGTTCGATGACCGCTTGAGTAGGTTTTCCAGGTGGCCGTCTGGCGTTGCCAACGCAGGGCTCCGAAGACGTTTGATAGCACGGTGGAGGTTCCGCAGTTCGGGAATATGAGATACAGAAACAGCAGTGTCGATGTGTCCTCGAATGTCCCGCCCATTCTCTACCACGAGATATTCCAGGATATTGGTGGCACATTCCTTGCATTCCGGAGAAAAGGTTTGCCAGTGGGCGGAGATGGCGGCGGTCGTGACACCCAAGAGTGGCGCCGCGTCGATAAGCGTGAGGGTTTTAATAAAGCTCGCCCAGGTCGATAGTGCCGCTTCAGCTAACCCCGGGGTTGCTAAAGTGGTTTGCAGGGTGGCCATAATCTAAAGGAGAATTCAACCCAGCTCCCAAGTTGAAAAGAAAAGGACCTTACCTGCGGGGCGACAAAGCTACATGATGAGCCCACCCGTTCGATGAGAACCCCGAGACTTCTCATGACCTGTTTCTTGTGACCTATAGTTGTTTTACCTCGTACGTCTTGCAACACGTCGTTGGTGTGGATCATGACGCCAAGCATGTGGTTCATTAAGAACGACGAAAGGTTGATTGCAGGCGTCGATCGCTCCCCACGCTCCAAGGTAAGTTGCTCAGCGACATACTGAAGCGACCACGCTGCCTAAAGCACAAGTTAGTCCAAGCCTACTACGGTTTCAGACAACTCACCCTCTCGCAACGAATCTCATCTTCACTAGCTAAATGCATCGCCAACTCCGCAAGCAGTGGCGCAGTACACGTTCGAAGTAGCCTCGCTTCGTCCATCCCGCCTGTCTGTTTGGTCCTTTGTTGTATGATATTGCTCAGCACATCCCTACACAAAAACGACATCGCCTTTCGCACAGTAGCTTCGTCCTCCATGAGAAGGATTTCAGGCAGGTACTGGTACGAATCCTCAAGCAATAGTGCTCCTGGATTCCGCTCTACGAGTGCAGCGACCGTGTCGATGATAGCCCGGTTGAAAGACTTGATTGCGGCTGAAAGCGCTGGGGCTCGGGTGAACGTGAGGAACTCCCTCGGAGTAACGGTGAGAAGTTGACAGAGATCGGTGAGAACGCCAGGTGAAGTGAGGAGCTTGTTGACGATGAGAGGTGTAATTTCCTTGAAGTAAGGAGATAATAGCTGAAATGGCGGCTTATTCAACGAGTTCGCCAGTTCAAGGAGCTAAAGAAATTGATTAGTTAGAAACGCATAGACGGTGAC